>VWZE01016738.1:5575-24623 GCA_013396675.1 Eubucco bourcierii | reverse complement strand
CATCCATAACCTCTCTCTCTATTTTTTATTTCTGCACTTGTCCCTAACCTCTCTATATGTATTTTTTATATCTGCATACATCCACAATCTCTCACTATATAGATTTGATATCTATACACATTAATAATATATTTTTTATCTATACAAATACACAAAACTTATGTTTTATATAGCATAGGTATAAAACATATTTATAGTGTATATGTAATATATTCTTATTATACATAAATAGTATATATAATTATTATTTTATATATTTTAAAATATTTTTATATGATATGGTTCATATATAAGAAAACTTCAGTTTATCATTAGTAACAATGACAGACTACCAAATATTTTCTTAATGCTGATTAATACATTCTTTCTATTTTATACTCCATTTCTGAAATGGAAATTCCATATTGATGCAGTTCCTTTTTTTTTTTTTTTTTTTTTTTTTTTTTTTTTTTGCCTGGAATATCTCACAGGCAATTTTTAAATGGTACTGTAAAAACACCATCCAATTTGGAGTTACAATTTGTGAATCTAGTGTTCATGAAGTAGCAGCTACAACAAATCAAATATGGAGAAAAGTAATTGTAAAATACTTTAAAGTAAAATACTTTAAGTAAAACACTTTAAGTAAAACCAGTGATCTGCAAAGTGAACAAAATGGATTGTCATGGAGATCCCCTACTAGTGCCCACCAGTTGCCTTCTTTCTGTTGAGCTTGTAAGGGTGAAAGCATTAGAGAAAGCACAAGGACCAAATTATTTTCACCCATACTTACAGAGAAATTCTGGAAAGCATTATGCTGTGTCTTGCAAATCTCTCTAAATTCATAGAATCATAGAATGGTAAGGTTGGAAGGGACCTCAAGGATCAGCTAGTTCCAACCCCCTGCCATAGGCAGGGACACCTCCCACTAGCACAGCTCACTCAAGGCCTCATCCAACCTGGCCTTCAACACCTCCAGGGAGGGAGCAGCCACAACCTCCCTGGGCAACCTGTGCCAGTGTCTCACCACCCTCAATTCACCCCCACTTGAGCCTGCTTGCCATGCAAAGTTATCTCACCCAAGCAAGGGCCTCATCTTTTCAATCTCATTACAGACCTTGTTTTATATTTTGGGTTGGGTTTGGCTTTTTTTAGTTGTTGTTTGCTTGTTTATTTTGAGGGGGTTTAGGGGTTTGTGTTAGTTGGGTTTTTTTTATAGTAACTGCACATTAAGTTAAGAGTTTCTTGCAAGACAATTTGTAATAGGACATTTTATACAGCCACAGGAGATCTGGCAGATGCACCTTTAAATGGCTTGTAAAGAACATTTAGCTTTCAAACAGCTATGGATACCTACTAACAACCTAGACTAGTTTAAATCATTAATCTAGAAATCACTGAGCTTCTATCAAGTTTTCAAGACATCATTTTATCACTGAAGAGCATACCTGCATAACTTTTTTTTTAAGACAGTTTACTAAAACTTGACAGGATACACATTTCTTACTATTATAACAAAGAAAACTCAAAATTCAGAACTGTAATTTAGAAATAGACCATAAAGATACTTACTGTAAGAAACGTGGTGACATTGTGGAGCCCTGTAAAATCAAATATTTTCCTTTACAGAGAATCAGAGAATCATAGAATGGTAAGGTTGGAGGGGACCTCAAAGATCATCCAATTCCAACCCCCTGCCATAGGCAGGGACACCTCCCAATAGTACAGCTCACTAAAGGCCTCATCCAAACTGGTCTTGAACACCTCCAGGGAGGGAGCAGCCACAACCTCCCTGGGCTACCTGTGCCAGTGTCTCACCACCCTCACTGCAAACAACTTCCTCCTAACATCCAGTCTAAATCTCCCCTCTGCCAGTTCAAACCCATTGCCCCTTGTCCTGGCATTACAAGACCTTGTCAATAGCCCCCCCAGCCTTCCTGGACCCCCCTTCAGATCCTGGAAGGCTACTATCAGGTCTCCTGGAAGCCCTCTCTTCTGCAGGCTGCAGAGCCCCAACTCTCTCAGCCTGTCCTCACAGCACAGCTGCTGCAGCCCTCTCAGCATCTTCATGACCTCCTCGGGACCCACTCCAACAGTTCCATGTCCTTCCTGTCCTGGGGGCTCCAGAACTGCACACAGGACTCCAAAATCATCATTAACTTCAGAAGAAGCAGTTTTATAAGCAACAGCAAGTAGTGCACAAAGGGCATTTCAACAGAAGTGAAAGCATTGGAAATAATAAACATCACAGAAAGGTGGTGATCCACTTGATTTTCTGTGCTTTCCAATGCTTCCACTCTTAGCACAAAAGCATTTTAAAAGACATTACTTACCATTCACTTCACAGCACAGAGAAATCATCACAACAACACCTGATGAATATACTAGCTCCCAAGCAGTCAAACATGAAAATTACTGTTTTGCTTTTTCTTTTTCTTGAACAATTAGCCAGAAAGGCAGGACAGTTAATTGAATGGCCACATGCTACAGCATCAAGGCTAAGAAGCACCAGTGAGAACAGAGTGGAAGCATCAGACCTTCATGTTTCTAGTCCCACTTTTTTTAGTTAAAGACTGATTTGTTTGTATAAAGATCAACAGCTATGAGCTACTGAGATTTCCCATCCTATGGAAAACAGAAAAACTTAAATCCTGGTAAGCTGCTTTTGAATGTATCTTAGACCAAGTAATTATGCACTCAGATTATTAATCCTTACCTTTAAACCTTTCCCCAGACAGTATTTTGTTAACTATCAAGGAGTAGAACAAGGGCATATATTTAGAAAGCTAATTTTTTTTTTCCTGATGATTTTATGGCAGCCATACTAATCACAGTGTCACAGTATCACCAGGGTTAGAAGAGACCTCAAAGCTCATCAAGTCCAACCCATTATCACAGCCCTCAAGACCAGACCATGGCACCAAGTGCCACGTCCAAACCTACCTTGAACACCTCCAGGGACGCTGACTCCACCACCTCCCTGGGCAGCCCATTGCAGTCAATGACTCTCTCAGGCAACAACTTTCTCCTCACCTCCAGCCTAAACTTCCCCTGGCACAGCTTGAAACTGTGTCCTCTTGTTCTGCTGCTGCTTGCCTGAGAGAAGAAAGCAACCTCCTCCTGGCTACAACCACCCTTCAGGTAGCTGTAGACAGCAAGAAGGTCTCCCCTGAGCCTCCTCTTCTCCAGGCTAACCAATCCCAGCTCCCTCAACCTCTCTCCATAGGGCTGTGCTCCAGGCCTCTCCCCAGCCTCGGTGCCCTTCTCTGGACATGCTCAAGCACCTCAATGTCCTTCTTCAATGGAGGGGCCCAGAACTGGACACAACACTCAAGGTGTGGCCTAAGCAGTTCAGAGTCCAGGGGAAGAATGACCTCCCTACTTCTGCTGACCACACTATTGCTGATGCAGGCCAGGATGCCACTGGCCTTCTTGGCCACCTGGGCACACTGTTGGCTCATGGTAAGCCCAAAAGTGTCTTTCTTCAGACCACCTAAACTTTTAGGTCAGGTGCCTAAACATTTAGTTTGTTCATTTTATTTTCACAATGAGAGCATTCCTTTGCTCAGTAGTTATCACCGACTGATAGACAAAGCAATTCATTACTACAAAGAGCACATCTTACCTGAGAACTTTTCCTCCCATAGCCTCTCTAAACTCAGAGTTTTCTCTGTAGTCTCAATAAGTTCCTCTGCAAGTTCTTCTATGTCTTTCATGAAGTCCAGATCAGGTCCTGCAAATCTCTGTGGACCACTTTGGGTGCCTGTAGTACTTTTTCACAGAAATAAACAGGGAGGCAGTAAGGAATTACACAGAAATAAGGGGAAGTATAGAATCAGAGAATGGTAAGGTTGGAAGGGACCTCAAGGATCATCTAGTTCCAACACCCTGCCTTAGGCAGGGACACCTCCCACTAGCACAGCTCACTCAAGGCCTCATCCAACCTGGCCTTCAACACCTCCAGGGAGGGAGCAGCCACAACCTCCCTGGGCAACCTGTGCCAGTGCCTCACCACCCTCACTGTAAACAACTTCCTCCTAACATCCAGTCTAAATCTCCACTCTGCCAATTCAAACCCATTGCCCCTTGTCCTGGCATTGCAAGACCTTGTCAGTAGTCCCTCCCCAGCCTTCCTGTAGCCCCCTTCAGATACTGGAAGTAGTTACAAACTAGGAGCAAGCATCTGAAAAATGTGTGTATACTCACGGCAAGAACCTGTTTCTGTGGGTTTTGTAACTATTATAACTATGTTATAACTACTCCCACAGCATCCTTCTGGCTAAACTGAGGCAGTGTGCTCTGGATGATCAGGCAGCAAGGTGGATGGGAATTGGTTGAAAGAAAGAAGCCAGAGAGTTGTGGTCAATGAGATGTTGGAGGCCTAGTTGGAGGCCTGTGACTAGTGGGGTCCCACAGGGGTCAGTACTGGGACCAGTTCTCTTCAGTATATTCATCAATGACCTGGGTGAGGGCACAGAGCGCACTGTCAGCAAGTTTGCTGATGAGACCCAACTGGGTGGAGTGGCTGCCACAGCAGAAGGCTGTGCTGGCATTCAGTGAGACTGGGACAGGCTGCAGGGTTGGGCAGGGAGAAATTGAATGACATTCAACAAGGTCAAGTGTAGAGTCTGGCACCTGGGAAAGAACAACCCTAGGGATCAGGGTGGGGACTGAGTTGTTGGAAGGCAGTGAAGGGGAAAAGGATTTGGGGGTCCTAGTTGATGGCAGGCTGACCATGAGCCAGCAATGTGCCCTTGTGGCCAGGAGGAGCAATGCCATTCTAGTGTGTATTAGAAGGGTTGGTAGTAGGTTGAGAGAGGTTCTCCTGCCCCTCTACTCTGCCCTGGTGAGGCTGCATCTGGAGTACTGTGTCCAGTTCTGGGTTCCCCAGTTCAAGAGGGACATAGATCTGCTTGAGAGAGTCCAGCACAGAGCCACAAAGATGATGAAGGGAAAAGAACAGCTCTGTCAGGAGAGCATGAGGAAGCTGGGGCTGTACTGCTTGGAAAAGAGGAGCCTGAGAGGTGACCTCATCAATGTTTATAAAGATGTAAAGGTGAGGGCCTGGAGGTTGGAGTTAGGCTCTGCTGGGTGATGCCCAATGACAAGACAAGGGGCAATGGGTGCAAGCTGAGGCATAGGAAGTTTCATTTAAACATGAGAGGTTTTTCACTGTGAAGGTGACAGAACACTGGAACAGACTGCCCAGGGGGCTTGTGGAGTCTTCCTCTTTGGAGATATTCAAAACCCACCTGGACATGTTCCTGTGTGATCTGACATAGGTGATCCTGCTTTGGCAGGGGGGGGTGGAGTGGATGAATTTCTGAGGTCCTTTCCAGCCCGTGACATTCTCTGATTCTGTGATTCTATGATTATGCATTTACACAACTTTTCTTTATTTGATCTCATTAGCATGAAAGTTGCAGCACTGACTCTCAAAAATTCAGAAAACATGGGAATGAAAACCTACCGAGCAGGAGCTGCTCACCTATGTCAGTAACCCATTTCTGGTAGCAGTCAAAGACAAACGTACACAGGAAAGTCTTTGGTGTTTCTGAACACACTCAACTTTTCTCCCTGTTTTATCATAAGCACAAGTGATTGTCCTTTGATAGTCCACATCCTGATGTTCAACCTGTCTTATTGCTTTAGAACAGGCTCCCCAGAGAGGTTGTGGAGTCTCCTTCTGTGGAGCCTTCCAAGGCCCGTGAGGATGCATTCCTGTATGACCTGAGCTGGATTGTCTGGTCCTGCTCTGGTAGGGGGGGTTGAACTCGATCTCTTTGGGTCCTTTCCAACCCCTGACATCCTGTGAGCCTGTGATCCAAAGCAACACGCTGGAACCAGAACAGATAAGTTGCTCAGTGTCCCCAGGTGAAATATAGGTAGATGATAGGCTGATTCTAGATGACATGCTCCCCTTTTGCTTGAAAACCAGGAAGAATGGTGTTTCTTGCTACATATGTTTTGCAAACACTAAGTGTCTGTTGTTAGGAAAACCTTTCCTAACAACAGTTTGTATTTGGCAGGTGACAACTTTTTTCCAGATATGTGCAACCAAACGCCTGTTTCCAGCTGAAACCAGGACAACTCTATCAAACTCACAGCTGCTTTTCCCTCTGAACCCCTGCTCTACCTAGTGCCTATATCATACTGCCATCAGCTGGCTGCTCAAGAGCACAACAAATTTCCAAACAATCTTCCCCAATTACATCTGAAGTCCATCGTCTAAACATCTCTTTATATAATGAAATTACCTATTCTCCTAAGGCATCATAAAATAATCACCTTTAGCATGTTACTAGGCAGTTGCATTCTGTTTAATCTTATAGGAAGATACTCCCTCCCTGGAGGTGTTCAAGGCCAGGTTGGAGGAGACCTTGAGTGAGCTGTACTAGTGGGAGGTGTCCCTGCCTATGGCAGGGGGTTGGAACTGGGTGATCTTTGAGGTCCCTTCCAATCTTAGTATTCTAAGTTCAAACTATCTTACAGGAAAATCCTGCATAACAAAAATATTGTTATTTATTAGAAGTTCAACTAACTGGCACATAAGCTCCACTTACCAAAATATAATCAAGAACTACATTACTTTCTTGTCAAACTTGTATATGAACAACAGTTTTCAGCATAATTCTTATTGGTAAAAAAAAAAATCTCATGAGATAGGTTCACAAAGCAAAGGCAAAATACAAAACACTGTTTTCAAAATCTTAGAATGGTAAGGTTGGAAGGGAACTCAAAGCTCATCCAGTTTCAATCCCCTGCCATAGGCAGGGACACCTCCCACTAGCACAGCTCACTCAAGGTCTCATCTAACCTGGTCTTGAACAGCTCCAGGGAGGGAGCAGCCACAACCTCCCTGGGCAACCTGTGCCAGTGTCTCACCGTCCTCACTGTAAAGAACTTCCTCCTAACATCCAGTTTCAATCTCCCCTCTGCCAGTTCAAACCCATTGCCCCTTGTCCTGTCATTGCAAGACCTTGTCAATAGTCCCTCCCCAGACTTCCTGTAGCCCCCTTCAGATACTGAAGGTTACTATAAGGTCTCCTGGAAACCTTTTCTCTTTCACTCCCTCCCTGATCCATCTTCTGTTCAGATTCCCCCAGAGCGGTCTGTAAATTCAGACTATGAGAGTAAACTTTCTTTTAATCTTAAAACAATCAATTTCTAGGTTGCTTCAGTGCAGGTTATTTTGATCTCAACTTTGGCCAACAGTCAGTAGGGTTTTGTAAAATGCATTCAGCATAGCATGGAAGGTGCATGTCCTGGCTTCCCAAGGCACGATCCCATTGTCCCCCTTCCCTCTGCTGGAGGAGGGAAAGTAGAGTACAGGGAGAAACAAGACTTGCCCAGGCTTATACTTTCCAAATAAGGCAAAGTAAGCTCCTGACTTTACCTAATATCACAGTACCACCAAGGTTGGAAGAGACCTCAAAGATCATCAAGTCCAACCCATTACCACAGACCTCAAGACCAGACCATGGCACCAAGTGCCACGTCCAAATCCACCTTGAACACCTCCAGGGATGCTGACTCCACCACCTCCCTGGGCAGCCCATTCCAGCAGTCAGTGACTCTCTCAGGCAACAACTTTCTCCTCACCTCCAGCCTAAACTTCCCCTGGCACAGCTTCACACTGTGTCCTCTTGTTCTGCTGTTGCTTGCCTGAGAGAAGAAAGCAACCTCCTCCTGGCTACAAGCACCCTTCAGGTAGCTGGAGACAGCAAGAAGGTCTCCCCTGAGCCTCCTCTTCTCCAGGCTAACCAATCCCAGCTCCCTCAGCCTCTCTCCATAGGGCTGTGCTCCAGGCCTCTCCCCAGCCTCTTTGCCCTTCTCTGGACACACTCAAGCACCTCAATGTCCTTCTTCAATTGAGGGGCCCAGAACTGGACACAGGACTCAAGGTGTGGCCTAAGCAGTGCAGAGTGCAGGGGGGGAATGACCTCCCTGCTCCTGCTGACCACACTATTGCTGATGCAGACCAGGATGCCATTGGCCTTCTTGGCCACCTGGGCACACTGCTGGCTCATGTTCAGGTGGGTGTCAATCACCTCTACCCTCATCACTGACCTGGGAACTGCAACGCTGGAGTTGATAAAGCAACACAAAAAAAGCCTTCTTGGCATCTAATTTTGTCTGCTATAGCCAACTGTTTGATATACAGCAAGTGCATACATAACACAGGCTGAATCCTGTGAACATTAACCATTTCTGCTGATTTGATGTGAGTCTCTTGCAAATAACCCTAACCCAGCAACCATTTGGCCTCACACTGCACAAACAGAGCAGAAAGCAATTCTCAGAGCAGATAAGTAGCAAATGTAACAGAGAATCAGAGTCTGTTTACCATCTGCTTTTCAAACAAGAGGAAATCTGAACTACCCAGCCCCTCATGTGAGCAAGCAAAGTTGCTGTCTGCTACAGTAAGAGCTCTTTGAAAAATATGGAGAAATAAATCAATCTGCTTAGAAAATAACACTTTTGTTTTCATGATCTTTGTAGTTCTAAGTCCAGGAAAACCTAAGTTTAATTTTCTTTTAGGTATTGAGAAATCTAGCAAACACAGATCTAGGGGGTCTGAGCTGCAAGGGCAAATCCTATCACATTGTGCAGTAGCTGCAGTGGAGTTAAGAGTACAGGCAATACATCAGAGTTTCCAGGCATGTGTATTTGTGAATATCAATGTTAGACCATAGGACGCTGTGGAGAATGGATTTTATCTCATTTGCATGCTCTGAATTTTACTCTGTGCTCCACTAGGATGAGAACATTTTAGAAATGTTGGACAATTGATAAAAGA
Organism: Eubucco bourcierii; assembly: GCA_013396675.1. Taxonomy (NCBI): domain Eukaryota; kingdom Metazoa; phylum Chordata; class Aves; order Piciformes; family Ramphastidae; genus Eubucco; species Eubucco bourcierii. Next base: position 15,844 of record VWZE01016738.1, on the reverse strand, counting down.
TGCCCCATCCCTTGGCTAGACCCAGATTTCACAACCAGGGGTGGAGAATGCGAAGTGGTATCACACCTGGGTAAGCAGTAGGTGGTCCCAAAACATAACAGGTAGGGGAGCGGTGGATTTCTGTCTTCATCTGTGAATTTGCAAGTGGCAAAGTGACTTCCTTGGTTTGCTACTTCTCTGTATGTAAGCTGCTTATGTCCTAGGAGATGTTTTACCTCCTTGAGACCACCTTGCTAGCAGCCAGCCCTGCTCAGGATCATGATAAACTTGATGTCTCCTCTCTGCATGTGGGCAGGACTTTGCACCACGGGTGGCAAATCCGTTTTTGGGACAACAAAGAGAGCAGGAAAAATCTGTCCTTTGCTGTGGGTTCATCTAAATATACCTCTTAAACATCTCCTTACTCCTCTGCTTTGAGAGACTCCTGGGCCTAACTGGCAAGGGAATCACATTTAGGAGCTGCAAGCCAGCAGCTTTTGCATTATGATAGTAAGAGGCAAGGATCAAAACCTCAGAGCTACTGAAAATGTGTTGTTTTTCAAAGCATCAGAGGAGGTGACAGGTTTAGCTGCAAACCAAAGTTAATGAGGTAGTTGTAATCTTGACCAGGCTAATTTCTTCAACATGTCAGAGGTTGTTAATGGAACCTGTTGCCTGAGGGTAGGGAGCCAAATCTGCAAAGGCATGGCCTGCACCAGGATGACTCAAACCCATGACTCAGTCCCCACTCATGGAGCAGCCTTCCTTAGGTTGCTCACTGGGGGAAAAAAATAAATAAATAAAAGAATTGGTTGGTTTACAGTTTTCTGCTAAAGTAATAGAATCACCTTTCCCATAAGACAACAGTTATAATACCAAAGTGTTAGCAGTAATGTGGTACCTACTGTGTAAAAAGGTGGGCTAAGTGCCCATGTAAACCATGCACAATGTTTTACTCTTAGTACAACATTGTTCATGCAAAGAAGTGCCCCTGAACATTATTATAAAGAACCATCTATGTTTTCACATAAATCCTCAAAGGGAAGATAATTAGTATTACTGTTCCTATGCCACCCCTTCACTCCAGTTAACGTAGGGGCATTGTAAGATTCAGTTACATTTGTCTTATCAAACTGACAGTCTGTATTCCTAAGGCTGTTGGCAGCCAGCAGAAGTCAGAGCTGCCCTGAGATTGATTTAATTTACACTGGGGGACCTGCTGGAATAGACTGACCTCACAATGAGCCCTACCTTTTTTACCCCTTCTCCTTAACTTAGTCTATATGCTCCCCAATGCAGCCTATTGAGTGCACGAACATACACGAGTATGCCATGCATTTCATTTTTCATCTGAAGACCTGAAATCCAGTGAATAATTTTCCCAATTCTTAAAGTAGGTCTAAGGCTGCCTGCAGGAAATTCTTTTCTGCTTTTGTTTTGAGCTGAAAGATCATTTGGGCAGTTGAGTTAAAGCAGCGGAAATAATCATGCAGAGCAGTCAATACAGTTCGAGTTTCCAGAGCACAGCTTCACGGAGGGCATATGGAGAAGAAATAAAAAACAAGCTTTCAGGAAACTATTTTTTGGAAAGGTCAACTGCTTTGTAACTACCTAGCCTAGTAATACAGGCTACAGAGTTGTACTGAGTTTACAAAACCATGGCACAGCGGCTTGTCACCCTTTCCTTTGGCCGAAGTTGCCTCAATGCATCTGCAGGTTTAGGTTTTGAGCTGGTGGTTGTTTTAATTTTTTTTTCTTTTCTTCCCATCCCCCTCCTCCCTTTTTTCCCCTCTTTTATTATCCTTTTTTTTTTTTTTTCCCTGAACAGATGGCTAAGGTTATTTGCCACCACAGTTTTACACAAGCAGTAATAACAAGTGATTGTTCAGCACAAACTGACATATTTGTGATATGGGGAGGGACTATTGACAAGGGCTTGCAATGACAGGAGAAGGGGTAATGGGTTTGAATTGGCAGAGGGGAGATTTAGACTGGATGTTAGGAGGAAGTTGTTTGCAGTGAGGGTGGTGAGACACTGGCACAGGTTGCCCAGGGAGGTTGTGGTTGCTCCCTGCCTGGAGGTGTTCAAGGCCAGGTTGGAGGCCTTGAGTGAGCTGTGCTAGTGGGAGGTGTCCCTGCCTATGGCAGGGAGTTGCAACTAGATGATCCTTGAGATCCCTTCCAACCTTACCATTCTATGACTCCAAGCACAGCCTGTAGTGAAAAAGCAGCAAATAACAGCACATTCTCCCTGTGATAAAGTTCTCCAGATTGAGACTTGCCATAATACCACCACTACCAGCCTGTAGCCAGGGAAAGGAGGAGAAAATAAGTGGCTGCATAAAAAAATGTCTTATTCTAAGAAGAACTTTTGTTTGGGAAGATTGCTGCAGTACTGTTTTTTCTGTATGTAAGTATGTGTAGTAAGAGATCTGCATTAGTAATGATTTGTGGCCTAAACTGGAGGAGAAAATAAGTGGCTGCATAAACAAAAATATGTAACTGTCTTACTCTAAGAAGAATTTTTGTTTGGGAAGATTGTTGCAATACTGTTACTTCTGTATGCAAGAATGTGTAATAACAGATCTGCATGAATAATGATTTGTGGCCTCAGCTGTTAAGATTCAATTCTACCAACCAGTTATTGCTTTATTGTAGAAGGTGTTAATCCCATAAGCAGGATGAATTTTGCAAGGTCTTACACTCAAGCAACAGTGATTTACATGTATAAATAACTGGAGCAGGCTCTTTACACCAAATGCTAAGTGCTATGCCCTGTCACTGTGATACTGAAGCTTTCCAACTTGCTGCATGCTGAATGGATTCCTACTTATAAATCTCTACAATAATAAACCATAAAAACCTTGATGCTTTTACACACTTACCTGGCTCAAACCTCTAAGGCCTTTTTTGAGTAGATATTCTCCATTTTCTCACAACACACACAAATGTACACACACATTCTGATCAATGTGTTTCAAACTGAACTTGTCATGTATTTGGAAAGGTTGGTTAAGACAACTTGCAAAAAGTGTCTTTGCATCTCAATGCTTTTCAGCATTTTGAAATAGATGAAATTACTACACTTATAAAAAGTACACATTCAAGTTAATTTTTTCTTTCTGCATTCTAGGATCCTGTGACAAGGCCCTCTTGCAGACTGCTTTTCAATTTCTTTTGTTTTATTAATGAAGAGCTTCTGCTGCTCCTTTGTAGCTCTTTGTGGGTCTTGCTCAAGGGTTATATTTGTTTTGGGTTTTGGTGTTTATTTCTCCCAGTACATGTGCTCCCAAATATTCAAAGATTTAAATCATGTATGATATGCTTAGTGCTGCTCAATCTCACCCTCGTGTAATAAAAGACTTTCTAGTGAAGGATAAAAGTATGCTCTCACATGGTGGAAGTGAAGGGCAGGAATATCACAGAATGATAGAAGGTATGATATGTTTAGTGCAGCTCAATCTCACTCTGATGTAATAAAAGTCTTTTATCCTTCATTAGAAAGTATGCTCTCACATGGAAGTGAAGGGCAGGAATATCACAGAATCATAGAATGTTTGGGGTTGGAAGGGACCTTAAAGAACATCCAGCTTCAACCATCCCCTGGGCAGGGGCACCTCCCACCAGACCAGATTGCTCAAGACCTTGCCCAGCCTGGCCTTGAACACTCCCAGAGAGGGGACATCCACAACCTCCCTGGGCAAGCTGTTCCAGTGTCTCACCACGTTCACAGTAAAGAATTTCTTCCTAATATCCACCCTAAATCTATCCCCTTCCAGCTTAAAGCCATTACCTCTTGTCCTATCACTACAAGCCATTGTAAAGAGTCTCTCTCCCAGCTTTCTTGTAGGTCCCTTTCAGGGACTGGAAGGCTGCTATAAGGTCTCCCTGGAGCCTTGTCTTCTCCAGGCTAAATAGCCCCAACTCTCACAGTCTGTCCTTGTAGGGGAGATACTCCAATCCTCTGATAACCTTTGTAGCTTTGAAGCCACTCCAACAATTCAATGTCCTTTTTGTGTTGGGGGGCCCAGAAACGGATGCAGTACTCGGAAGGTATCTCTCCAATTTCCGCCCCCAAAAGAGCTTCTAGTAACTAGTAACACAGAGAGTGGTGATCAAGGGCACAATGTCCACATGGAGATCAGAGCCAAGTGGCATCCCTTAGGGGTCAGTGTTGGCATCAGTGTTGGTTAACATCTTTGTCAGTGCCATGGACAGAGGAATCAGTGCACCCTCAGCAAGTGTGCAGATGGCACCAAGCTGTGTGGCACAGTCGACTTGCTAGAGGGCAGTGATCCATCCAGAGGGACCTGGACAGGTTGCAGAGCTGTGCCCAGGTCAACCTCAGGAAACCCAACAAGGCCAAGTGTAAGGTCCTGCACCTGGGTAGGCACAATCCCAAGCACAACTCCAAGTTGGGTGGGGAATGGCTGAGAACAGCCCTGAGGAAAAGGTCCTGGGGGTGTGGTGTGATGAAAAGCTCAAGATGAGCCTGCAGTGTGAGTGCAGCCCAGACAGCAACTGAGTGCTGGGCTGCAGCAAGAGCAGTGTGGGCAGCAGGGCAAGGGAGGGGATTGTGCCCCTTTGCTCTGCTCTCCTCAGACCCCACCTGGAGTCCTGTGTGCAGTTCTGGAGCCCTCAGCACAGGAAGGACATGGAAGTGTTGGAGCAGGTCCAGAGGAGGCCACCAAGATGCTCAGAGGGCTGCAGCAGCTCTGCTGTGAGGACAGGCTGAGAGAGTTGGGGCTCTGCAGCCTGGAGAAGAGAAGGTTTCCAGAAGATCTTAGAGTAGCCTTCCAATATCTGAAGGGGGTTACAGGAAGGCTGGGGAGGAACTATTGACAAGGTCTTGACAGGACAAGGGGCAAAGGGTTTGAAGTGGTAGAGAGGAGATTGAGACTGGATGTTAGGAGGAAGTTGTTTGCAGTGAGGGTGGTGAGACACTGGCACAGGTTGCCCAGGGAGGCTGCGGCTGCTCCCTGCCTGGAGGTGTTCAAGGCCAGGTTGGAGGAGGTCTTGAGTGACCTGTTCTAGTGGGAGGTGTCCCTGCCTATGGCAGGGGGTTGGAACTAGATGAGCTTTGAGGTCCCTTCCAACTTAAACCATTCTATAATTTTGAAGATTATCTGAAAGATAGGATTCCACATTCAGTTTCTCTTCCTAATGGAAATCTGAAAACAGGGAGTTTCAGAGATGCGGGGCACTGAAGGTAACATTTAGCAGAGTAATGAAGGTCCTGTTCCAGCTGCCTACAAAACAAAGGGAACCTTCACTGCAGAACAAGATGCAGTGTGACAGCAACAGCTCTGTCAAATCCATATCACTCACCGTAGGGTTTGCTGTGCCGCATAGCTCCTGTTCCTGCATCTTGAGCCAACGTTGCAGAACAGGCTCCGCATGAAAGGGTAGAGGCCACGGCTCGGCAAGTCCCGAGCTTCCAAGTAACCTAAACCAAAGCAGCAGCAGAATCAAAACCAGCAATACAGCAGCGACAAACCTGAACCTTTGCCTTGTGTGCCCTTCCCTTGCAGAGTGGTTTTTTCAAGCAAAGCAATCAAGTTGCACTGCTGGCAGATGTCCTGTTTCAGAACAAGGTAATTGACCACAGAAAATGCATAACTTGTGTGTCAGAGGGATACAACAGAGTGTGACATTCGAGAGCGGTCTTTGAACAGCTGATTTTCGCTGTGGGGACACCACTGCACCCTCATGTGCTTGCTAGCCTCTCTTTCTAGCCAAAATTTGTGGCCTAGAGTAGAATATAGACTTGCTCAACAAACAGTATTTCCTTGCTTCTCCCAGGCTTTCATGAGATAAAGGAGCTTTGTATTCAGCCAACTGAATGTGCGTCCATCCAGACTGTCTAAACAGTAACTTCTCCATGCCCCTGGAATTCTCTGTAATCCAGAGAATTTAAACTTCATAACACAAGGAAAGATTTTGTGTATTTTGAAGCTTAAGAAATAGCTTTAGGTTTCCTATTTGACTTCTCTGCTTTTGAAACTGAGAAATACTTGGATGTGTCATTTCCTCCTTTCCCTTGGGAAATGTGCTGCTTTGAGGCTAATTAGAATATTTTAATAGAGAAAATTACACTCTAGGTTGTGAAAAGAAAACATCATGATGTCTGCTTCGCTCATACGCTTGCTGGAGAATTGTTTGGGAACACTAACCAAAACAATTGATAAGTCTGTGTCTCTCCCTGTCGCTTGCTGGAGCAGGAGCTGCTGGTGGGATCTAGCAGCTTCTGGGCTCTGGCTCCTCTGCTGATTAATCCTCACTAACCACTTTTCTTCTAACCCTCCTGGTCGATCCTCCTAATTTACCTTGCACGTAAGGCAAACCTTGGGGTAAGGTACAGGGGTGGGGAGAAGGTGGAAGGGTGGTTGGGAGCCCCTCCTGGGGTCTCTGATTTCTGGCAGGGAAGTTGTGTTGCTGTATTACCTTTAACTNTAGCGTTTAGGCTAGCACCCATACTGAATATTCAGAACTGATAGATAGAGGAATTTACTACATCTACATGATACTCTGTGTCATGGGTTTAAAGAGCCTACAGAGTGAAACTCTCAAATCAATTGGAGGAAAAACCCCAGAATTATATTTGGAGAGAGTTACAGATAGCAACTACAAAACAGATACAGAATCCATAAGCGAACCCCCTGAATTTTCCCCCAACCCAAAACTAAATCATCCCCAGCGCTCCAATCCTCCCCCCCATGCCTCTGCCACCCAAGAGGCCTAAGCACAGGCTCTGGAGGCCCCAAACCAGGCCTATCCTTACATGTTTGTCCTGATAATGCAGCTCCTGCCTGGCACAAGGCTGGAGGGGGAGGAAAGGAGAACAAGCTGCCTTGCTGTGAGCTTATGAAGAGATAGTAGAATTATGGGATTGGATAACAATCTAAGTCCCTAGAGGACTTTTTTTTAACCCTATAGTTCCCTGGGACATACTTTAAGTCTCAAAAGTGCTGCCACTTGAACATAAATAAAATTAGGACTTTCAGGAATAGCTATAGGTTTCCTATTTAACTTTTCTGCTTTTGAAATTGAGAAATACTTGGAAGTGTCATTTCCCCCTTTCCTTTGGAAAAAACCTTCTTTTGGTAACCCTTATCATTACAAGATTGAAATAAGGAGGAGATAAGAGCTACCATTTGGACTAGCACTCATATTGGATATTCAGAACTGATAGATAAATAAATGGGGAATTTACTACATGTACATGATCCTTTGAAGTCCTAATTTTACTTATGTTCAAGTGCCAGCACTTTTGAGACTTAAGGAATAGCTTTAAGTTTCCTATTTAACTTCTCTGCTTTTGAAATTGAGAAATACTTGGAAGTGTCATTTCCCCCTTTCCTTTGGGAAAAACTTCTTTTGGCAACCCTTATCATTAGGAGATTGAAATAAGGAGGAGATAAGAGCTACCATTTGAGCTAGCACTCATGCTGGAGTACTCATACTGAGCATTCAGAACTGATAAACTGATAGATAGGGGAATTTACTAATTTACTACATGTACCTGATACTTTAAGTCTCAAAATTGCTGCCACTTGAACATAAATAAAATTAGGACTTTAAGGAATAGCTATAGGTTTCCTATCTAACTTCTCTGCTTTTGAAATTGAGAAATACTTGGAAGTATCATTTCTCCCCTCCCTTTGGAAAAAAAAAAAAAAACTTCTTTTGGCAACCATTATCATTAGGAGAATGTAATGATGAGGAGATGAGACCCCTAGCATTTAGGCTAGCACTCATGCTGGAGTACTCATACTGAATATTCAGAACTGATAAACTGATAGATAGGGGGATTTACTACATGTACATGATACTTTAAAGTCCTAATTTTATTTATGTTCAAGTGCCAGCACTTTTGAAACATGTGCTACTACAAATGGCACTGTCAGTCAAATCACCCTTCCTTTCTCAGGAGCTGTACCTGATGTATAAAGTAATGAATTTCAAGTTGTCATTTGAAGATTTGTTATTGTTTTCCTTTCACATTTACCTGGCACACTCCAGTTCACATTGCAGAAATCTCTCCAAGCACTTACACTGGATCACTTTCTGCTAAAACTAAAGCAGAAGTACTCCAAGAGCACACTTAATGTACTCAATCCATTAGCATGCATTGCACCCTTGAGTTCAGACTAGAGCTAGTCTCATGCAAATGTATATAATGCAGGCTGAATTCTCTCCAGGTTTTTCACTCTACAGATCCATAACTGTATTAACAAATTGGTTTCTAATGTAGCTAAAAGATGGTTTATCCTAAGCTTCTGACATCTGTGAGTAACAGAATAATAAACCAAATGCACTAAAATACAGCAATTTCTTTTTGTTAATTTTATGTTAACTTTGACAAGGTAAAAGCAAAAGGAACTTTTTAAGGTGGAAGTACTCATTACAAGTTTTGAATGGAAGAAGAAGAAAAGTATTACAAAACATTCTAAAACCCAGGATTTAGTGGGTAGGTAAACCTTAGCAGCCTAACCAAACCTTAGCAGCCTAACCAAACCTTAGCAGCCTAACCAAACCTTAGCAGCCTAACCAAACCTTAGCAGCCTAACCAAACCTTAGCAGCCTAACCAAACCTTAGCAGCCTAACCAAACCTTAGCAGCCTAACCAAACCTTAGCAGCCTAACCAAGACCCAGGATTTAGTGGGTAGGTTAAGATTAATCTTGTCTGTTAGTTACTGCACAATTGTCCACCCCTGAGCCAGTTACCTAAACTGTATTACTCGTTTAAAAAAGCAGTAAGAACAACCAAAACCCAAATAAGCCATCTTACTCCAGAGTAAACATCTAAAATTGGTCTGACAAATCAAATCTTAACTTTGGGGTTTTTCTTATGCCTAAATATGAGGTGCTGAGATCCAGTGATGCAAGACTGGATCCCACTGTACAATTTTTCTTTTTTTCCCATGGGTTCCACTACATTTAAACCTCTCCTCCTAGGCATATCTTTAATGCTTCATAAACAATTCTACAAGCAGAGGCAACCAAAACACAACAGGGGTGAGACAAAACCTACAGTTTTCCTTGTATTTTGGGGGCTCCTGGAATCGGATTGCAGCCAGAATCAGGAAAAGCACACATGGCCAGAGTATTTCAGTGAGAGACAGGATCTGAAAAGATAAACCAAGCCATTGTTAGTACTGTAGAAAATAGGATTTGGAAATAAATAATTAAAATCCATACACCTTTTAACAACAACCACAATATTTAAAAAAAAAAAAAAATCCCAACAAAAATCCCCCAAAATATTAAGTATGCTCTCTACAACTCTTTGAAGGATAAGACAACTCCATGCCAATTAGTAAGTAAAACTTGTATTTAAAGTCTTTATAACTTAGCCAAACATATTGCTTTCAGAACACAAAAGGTTTTTTTTTTACTTCTTCTCTTGATACTGTTTGTAGTTATTTCCCTCTGGTCAACACAATGACAGTGCCATGGACAGAGGCACTGAGCACAGCCTCAGCAAGTCTGCAGACAACACCAAGCTGTGTGGTGCAGCTGACAGCTGGAGGGAAGGGATCCATCCAGAGGGACCTGGACAGGCTGGAGAGGTGGGCACAAGCCTACCTCATGAATTTCAACAAGACCAAGTGCAAGCTCAAGGCAATCCCAAACACAAATACAGGCTGGGCAGTGCCTGGCTGGAGAGCAGCCCTGAGGAGAGGGACTTGGGGGTGCTGGTGGACAAGAAGCTCAACATGAGCCAGCAGCGTGCACTTGCAGCCCAGAGAGCAACCAAAGCCTGGGTTGCATCAGGAGAAGTGTGGCCAGCAGGACCAGGGAGGTGATTCTCCCCCTCTACTCCATTCTGGTGAGACCCCATCTGGAGTACCACATCCAGTTATGGAGCCTCTGTTACAAGAGGGATGTGGAGATGCTGGAGCATGTCCGAAGAAGGGCCACGAGGATGCTCAGAGGGCTGGAGCTGCTCTGTTATGATGACAGACTGAGAGTTGCAGCTGTGCAATCTGGAGAGGAGAAGGCTCCCAGGTGACTTTAGTGTGGCCTTCCAGTATCTGAAGGGGGCTACAAAACAGCTGGAGAGGGACTTTTTAGGCTCTCAGGGAGTGACAGGGCTAGGGGGAATGGAGCAAAGCTGGAGGGAGGGAGATTCAGACTGGAGATGAGAAGTTAGTTCTCCAGCATGTGAGTGGTGAGAGCCTGGAATGGGTTGCCCAGGGAGGTGGTTGAGGCCCCATCCCTGGAGGTGTTTAAGGCCAGGTTGGATGAGGCTCTGGCCAGCCTGATCTAGGGTAGGGTGCCCTACC
>VWZE01016737.1:113727-124519 GCA_013396675.1 Eubucco bourcierii | reverse complement strand
GGTCCTTTTCCTCAGGGCTGCTCTCCAGCCATTCTGGAGACACATCCTGTGTTTGTGCTTGGGATTGTGCCTACCCAGGTGCAGGACCTTACACTTGGCCTTGTTGAATTTCATGAGGTTGGCCTGGACCCACCTCTCCAGCCTGTCCAGGTCCCTCTGGATGGATCCCTGCCCTCTAGCAAGTTGACTGTGCCACACAGCTTGGTGTCATCTGCAAACTTGCTGAGGGTGCACTGATTCCTGTGTCCATGTCACTGACAAAGATGTTAAACAGCACTGGTGCCAGCACTGACCCCTGAGGGACACCACTTGTCATTGGTCTCCAGGTGGACATTGTGCCATTGATGGCTGGACTTGATTGTATTAGAGATCTCCTCCAATCAAAATAATTCTATAATTCCACATTTAGCATCATAAAGATAATCAAATCTAGATCCCTGGAAAACATGTAGCATCTACACATGTGACATATACATGGAATTTAAGCTCCTCTATTCAAGACAGAGAACTGCAGCTTTGGCAGAAGAGGTGGAAAGCAGTCCCTGCACAGACTCTCCTTAACCTGGCTCCTATGCTTACTTAACATTTATGATTCTCACACTTGGAATCAGGCCTCAAACAGACAGGAGTGGATGATTTCCTCTGCATGGCCATAGCTCAAATGCCCACAGTTAACCAAAGGTAGATGCTCAACAGAAAAAACATTTTGAAAGCAGTGTCTGTAATACACACTTAAACATACTGACATATATAAAAATGTTTTCCTAGTGGCATATTTCCTGGACCTTAGAAAACTTCTGAATTTATAGAATTCACAAATTTATGACTTTACCAGTGGTGAACTGTTACTAGAAATGTTATACAATTAGGACCAGACAGGAGGGAAAAAAAAAAAAAAAAGACTTCAAGTTAAAACTATCCATGAATTCACAAGTGCTTACTTTACTCAGGTGGTAAACTGTATTTGCACTGACGTCAGAACCATATAACTAGACACATTCAAAGAGTAAAGAACAAATAATAGCTAGTTAAATGCTATGTAACGGTCTAAATGTACTATCATTAAGTCAAGAAAATGGGTTCTCTAATTGCCCATTACATGAAAAGTCTAATAATTAATATTAGTGAGTTGTGACACTCTATAATCTGTGCAGGAAAGCAGCAAATGAGATCTAGGGAAAAATCACTGGAAGTAGAATTTTATTTGTATTGTAATACTATCATAGTCAACTACAGCTCAGAGAACCACAGACTGATAGACAATAATGGTAAGGTTCTTGAAAACACGAAGGGAAGGAACTTCTGGACTGTGATTGAAACTTAAATTTTCAAAGTACATGTCAGTGTTATGGTACTGCAGGACCATGTACACTGATAACTGTATCATATCAACACACACACTCATCAGCTTAAAGCTAGTGTTTCTTTTTTTAACCTTAATCATAGAATCAACCAGGTTGAAAGAGACCTCCAAGATCACCCAGTCCAACCTAACACCCAGCCCCATCCAACCAACTAGACCATGGCGCTAAGTGCCTCATCCAGTCTTTTCTTGAACACCTCCAGAGACAGCAACTCCACCAACTCCCTGGGCAGACCATTCCAATGCCAATCACTCCTCCTAGTATTCAGCCTAGACCTCCCCTGGCACAGTTTGAGATTGTGTGCCCTTGTTCTCTTGTTGGTTGCCTGGGAGAGGAGACCAATCCCCACCTGGTTACAACCTCCTTTCAAGTAGTTGTAGACAGCAATGAGGTCACCCCTGAGCCTCCTCTTCTCCAGGCTGCACACCCACAACTCCCTCAACCTCTCCTCACAGGGCTGTGCTCCAGGCCTCTCACGAGCTTTGTTGCCCTTCTCTGGATGCATTCCAGTACCTCAACATCTATTGAATTGAGAGGCCCAGAACTGGACACAGCACTCAATGTTCTCACACGGTTAAACATTCCCAGCCACATGGAAACAGAGAGGGGAAGGGGTGGGAGAATCCAAACAGCAGCCCTACTCATTGGTAGTGTTGTTTCTCCCACAGTTAATTTCCCATATTTCACTGCCACTGCACTTCTATAAAACTGAGAACAAGCCCAGCCAATCATAGCAAGTATTAAATTCTGAATGTGGATATGTTCTTTAGTGAGGGACAGGCTGGAAAGAGCGTGGGTCAAATCTAGCTTAAGAGGAACTGCGAAGAGAACAGCGGTTTAAGAACCACCTTCGGCTTTTGATTGCCAGAGTCTCCTGTTAGTATTTGCAGCACTTCAGAAAAAGAAAACCAGAACAGTAAAGATTACATTAGACCTCTCAAGTTTGCTCTGCCCAGAAGTGATGAGAGCAGGACAATAGCTCCAGGCTAGGAGGTCTGCAGCTTTTGCATCCACAGAACAGCACTGTGACCTCTCTTTCTGCTGAGGACTCCATGTACAACCTGCAGTTGGTCAGATTGAAGAACTCACTGATGAGCTGCATGCACAAGTTTTAGAGTGCTAATGCTTAGTCTCCACAAGAATCTTTTTCTGACATTGCTATGATAGCTAGGAATAAGAAAGGAAAAAAAAAAACCCTAAACCAAACCCTGCCAACATTATTTTTTCTAGCAAAACCTCCAGAGTTAATGTAGCAGTATTGATGGAAACATGCTATTGTTGACTTGGCTAATGTCCTTTGGAGAAGCAGTGTAGTTTTGCCAGGGATAACAGACCATTGGCACCAGTACCAAGTTTGGCTCTGACCTTCATTGGGACTGGTGCCAACTACAGTCAGTTACAACAGCTTCTCAAACAAAATACGGCAATGGATTCACCAAAGATTTCCTGTGAGTGAGATATACTACTCTGTGAGTGAGATATACTAGTAGGAGAAACTCCTCAGGCAAGCATGCAATGTATGTGCATTCAATGCAATGACAATATCAGAACAGCCACTGGAATGGAGAGGCAGTGCACTGGAATTGAGCCCAGATGGGAATGGGGGTGATATAAACTTAAGAAACAGGCTGTTGATTAAAGAAAGGGAAATGCCAGTTTGACAACAAGGCAGTTGGAAACAATTGCTGACACCCTCCATCTAGGTCTGTATTGCAATACACAACAAAGCCATCATGGTTTTGATGACGACCATCAATGTATGGACCTGCTACAATATTTGTGTCAGCACCTTCCATTGAGACACTCAATTGATATTTATTTTTTGAATGACTCATGGTAGCATGATACACAGGCAGTAATAATGCCAGAATTATGGTAGTGCCATCAATGGCTCTTAAGCTAGTATTACTAGGACACAACAAAAGCCCCATTACAAGGAGAACATGTTCAGCACTGAGCACTAGAGAAGGGTATTTACATACCAAATCTTATTAATAAACACTCCAGTATAGTGAGAAGGCAAATAAATATCAATCTGAAATGCTAAAGTATTGTGCCTAATACTGCTGAGCTGGCATTAGCTGTCATAATCAATGGGAATTGTTTACACAGCTTCCATTCCCTCAGCTATGCAAACAGATCCCAAGCAAACACCAGACCAAACACATTGGTGCATGGTCCTATTCCAGGCTACTCGGAAATGCAAGATAGTTCCAGTCTCAATGACAGCATCACCCCATGGCCAGAGCTCACAAACCTGCACTGGAATTCCGCACTAAGGACACACATGAGACATTAAGCAAACAGTTTTTGCTCACTAGGGGTTTTCCCCACTCGTTTAAAGCTTAATTTTCTCCCATGGCTCTTCAAGAATTATGTCAGAAAGGGACAAGATGGGTGTTTTTAATTACTCCTGTGGAAAAATTCTATAGGAATCAGCAAACTGGGGTAGGGATGGATTGGATTTTTACCTAGCACAGCAGAAAAGATCTCTGCAATGGAAACTTAGAGGATGATCCAAAACCTTACAGAAAGAATACTCACAGTAATTTTGAGTAGAGTTGTGAGAGAAAGCTTCAGAGCTCTGCTGACATTAGATTTTCTTACTCAAATTCACTATTTCTTTTTAGAGGAGAAAAACATTTCTCCCAGTGTCATCATCTAGAAGCTGTATTTTTCACACATCCCATTAAATATGCTTCTATAATCTCCTTGTTCTTTTTTTTTTTTTTTTTTCAGTATTTAATGCAATGTATACATCCAGTTCTTTTATAAACTTTGCCAGCATGATGGTAACGCTCATAAAACTAAAGTTGACTTCATTATACACTACATCAAGGTAACTATCAGGGGAACACTGTCTGATTCAGAAGCAAGAAAACATGTTTTCTTCATGCCTTAGAATGTTATCAGCTTATGATACCTAAACAAACCTTACTAGGATGAAAACATTTACTATACATTCCTAAAATGGACCCATTGCTGAAGCTCCTTATGTTTGTTTGACTTTTTTACAGCTGATGGGCAAGGATACTGAAAGGCAACTATGTGGTTGAAATGGCATTTCATAGTTTACAGACAAATTTAAGATAAACATTCAAGGCAGACTCTGGAATTTGTGCATGAAAATGCACCAGCTACTCATCATTACAAAATCTGCACTGTCACATTTAAATCCCATTAATACTGCCAACTGGTTAATTTAGTTCATTTTTTAATATGAATGGGTCAAACCAATTTGGTCTGCTGTTTACCAAAGCCATAGACCTCATTACTAGTGCTAGCAAGCGCTCATTAACATGGTGAAAGTCAGCCTTCCAAGTGGAAATGCAAAAACAGGACAGGGAGGTCTCAAGGATGAGTTTTCATGGCTGTGGTCTACAGTCACATTAAAGTTAACACAACAAACTTCATCTGATCATTTAAAAAAAGTTTTGTTGAGAATATGGAGAATTTCAAACCTCCTAAAAAGGAAGACCAGTGAAGAAAAGCTTCTTCCTACAGCTCTGCCAACTCTTTTCATTCTGACCTGTAATATTCTGCTTCAGCATCTAAGTCCATGACCTTTTCACAGCAAAGCCACTGTGCTAGGCTTTTCTATAAAGAAACTTAGCTGAGGACAGACAACTCTCTTCACAGAATACAACATGTCTGAAGTGAGGTTGCAAGCACTACAAGCAAATGTGTTCACCACCATCTCACAGGCCTCCATCATCCCCTCCTTATCATCCTCACTTTAAAGAGTCTTTTCATAATTTATTGTCTGGAAGGCAAAATATTTAATGCTAACGTATTCAGGAATAGTATGCAGGAGGTTCCTAGGTTCAACACTACATTTCTTGCCTTATCTGACAAAAGCGTTCGGACTGTTTAACAGCAAAAAAAAAAAAAAAAAAAAATTAAAAATCCACATTTTAAATCCCTGGGAGCAGGTATTTGTTTTAATTAAGAAGCTGTTGATTAATTTAACCCTGTGCAAGCACTATATTTAGCTATCATTACACTGAAAATTGCCGTTCTTTCCTCTAAAAGCTTTGAAGAACTTGTGTTCATTGTATCTGCCATGATAACAGGAATGGATACTTTCTTCATCAGCAAACTGAAATACCAGAGGAATCTCCTCAAATGAGAAAGGTGTTTCTACCTCCTTCCTGGGATGTATCAAAATGTGCTTGAATTACTCTTTAGAGAATCTGATGTGAATCAACATTCTACAGTGCAGTTCCTGGGGTACTGTCACAAACCTAACAGGTCTCTTGAGAACTCAGGAAATTCATTGCATCTTGTTTTGCCTGTTTATAACATTAGTAGGGCATTTGTAACTGTGTTCTCACCTCACACACTTGTCAGTTAATTTTGGGCAATGAAATCTGTTTCAAAACTTGAATTACACAGATGACAATGAAAGATGCCTTAGAGTCATTTAAGAAAAAAAAATCTCTGGTTTCTTTGAGTACCTCACGATGTGCAATGGTTGAGAAATATAGTCAAACTTTTAAATTCCCATTATATTAGTGACTATATCTCTTGAGGACAGAATTATGAAGAGCACTGTTGATTCTGTTTGTGCAAGAAGTTGCATTTCAGCTGGCTGCTAAATATAACTAGCTAAACGCGACGTCCACCACTTCTATTCTGAATACTTCCTTAC
Source organism: Eubucco bourcierii (assembly GCA_013396675.1). Taxonomy (NCBI): domain Eukaryota; kingdom Metazoa; phylum Chordata; class Aves; order Piciformes; family Ramphastidae; genus Eubucco; species Eubucco bourcierii. The sequence continues at coordinate 118,504 of VWZE01016737.1, read as the reverse complement.
CTCCCAAAAAGTCAATTAAGCCAATGGAACCATTCACAGAGCAAGGATATTGGCATTCAGCCTCTAAATCAGTCTGCTAAGTGGTTAAATTGTGCTTACTTAGGAAATGGTTAGAAAGTAATTACAGGTTATAGCAAAAGCTCCAGAGTTACAGCATAAAGCTATAGGATACAGCATAAAGTTCCCCAAGTTATAGCATGAATAGAGTGAAAGCTCCACAGCCAGACGAAAGTCTTGGATCATTCCAGGAATGAGGGGAAGTTAAGCTGCAGTTTCACTCTAGTTTTTAAGAAGAGTTTTTGGCTATATTATAGCTTCATTATATGTAAAATAGAGTGTTTCCCACTGCCTTTCACCAAAATAAAGTTGTATTAGTCATGGTACGAATATTACTTTAACAAGTTCTTAAATCTTGCAGAAATTAGAAGCACAGCACCTTCAGCTTCTAACTCATTACACATTTGTCTCTTAAAAAGAGGCCAGATTTTTCCTGAAGGACAAAAGTTAAATATGCTTGTAACTTGAAAATAGTAAGAGACACTTCTTGTACTTATTTAGGACAAAATTTAGCAGAAAAGGTCTTCAAAAGTAGAGCAGTTCTGGAAACATCTTGGCACTAGATTAGCATTAAGAAAAGGTGAGAAGAATGTGAACCAAACTACAGGTGCCAGGAGGAAAAACACTTGATCCTATACATGTTAAATGGGTCCACAAAGGCCATTGAGAACCATGTACCAGAGAATTAAGGTGGCCTAAAATCTTCCCATTGAGATATCTCAAATTTCACTACTGTAAGAACTTCCCATTACATAACATAACCAGACCCCAATATCACTTCACATTGCATGCTGATGCTGATTCCATGTCATACTCTAGACTTTACTGGAAAAAAAAATGGCATTTGAAACCAATACTCAAGGGCAGCCTTAAGCTTTTAAACTATCATGAGCTACAAGGTCTTAAGTGGTTCCACAGTTTCCTCTCCAAGGTAATCACATAACATAACATGCCCCAAAGGCTTCTGGCATTGAATGGAAAAGAGTGTGTGGGCCTTTCTGGCCAGTGTTCAGTATGGTGAGAAGGACAGCAGGGCATGCTCAGATCCTAGTGTGGAAGGTACCTGGTGAGGTGCAGAATCCATCTGGTAATAAATGAATTAACTTCCTACAAAACTCAAAAGGTACAGGGAGATCCTAAGCAGCTTCGTGGATGGCAAAAACTTTCAGAGAGAAAAGAGAGCTATGAAAAGCAAATACACCTACACACTGCTATATGTGACTAGAAACCTATGCATCTGTTCTGGAGACGTCTCAGAAATAATGAACTGCTTAGAAAAGTTGCAACATTTAGGGCCTAGAGATCACTGCCCTGTCTCAAAACATCTCACTGACAATAAGCATCTAACATCCAATTGTCGGTTCAAAACACTGTGGATTCTGTGGTTGTGGGTCACCAGCTGTCCACAACAACAGCTGGAGAGCTTGGATCAAGTTGCCTTCACTCTATTAAAATACTGCAGTAATAGGCTAGTTCTCTCTGCAAGTGTGACACAGAAGAATACAAAGCCACGTTATTCAAAGTTACCTCCAGCTTTGTGGGAAGGATAGATATGCTGTACCAGATGCACATCAGAAACTGATTTGGGGTCACTATCCAACATAATGATCCCCTGAGACACTGAGTTATGCCATCCACAGAATGCCAGACAGTAAAAGAGAAGGAAAGGTACTTAGTAGAGGGGACTGTGATGGTTTGGGAGTTCCCTGCCCCCCCCACACTTTGCAAAATGACCCAGACTAGAACTCAGCCGGCTGGAAGTTAAGGACTGAAGCTCTATTTACAGCTCAGCACAATGTACAAGCAGATATATACACTATAGACAGGAATAGTTACAGAGATAGACAAGTTAAAGGGAATACAGAAACACAACTCCCCTCCCAGAAATCAGAGACCCCAGGAGGGGCTCCCAACCACCCTTCCACCTTCTCCCCACCCCTGTACCTTACCCCAAGGTTTGCCTTACGTGCAAGGTAAATTAGGAGGATTGGCCAGGGAGGTTATAAGAAAAGTGATTAGTGAAAACTAATTGGCAAAGGAGCCAGAGCCAGAAGCTGCTAGATCGCTCGAGCTGCTCTCCCAGCAAGAAACAGAGACTGACTTATCTATATATTTTGGTTATTGTTCCCAAACAATTCTTCAGCAAGCATATGAGTGAAGTAGACATCATGATGTTTTCCTTTCACAGTCTATAGTGTAATTTTCTCTATTAAAATATTCCAATTAGCCTCAAACCAGCACAGGGACTCAAGAATGATGATCTATACAAAGTCCAACAAAACAGAGGCCTTGCCAGGGAATAAGTCACTTCCCTATCTTCCTTCCATCCTGCTTTGTCATTAGCCCTTTCCATGGGTAGCTTATTATTTTGCCTCTTTACATAAATACAATTACCAAGTTAAAGCAGAACAGTATGGTAATGGAAATCTGTGGAATGCTGGTAAATGCTGTATGACAGTTTACATTACAGCTAATTAAAAAGATTCTTATTTCATTTCTAGAACAGCATTAAAACTCACTGACATGAAATGCTTCATGGATGTCAACAGGGAGAGAATGGGAGACAATCAATCACGTCGCCAGCCTAGAGAAACATCGCAAGTATCCACCAACACCGATGAAACCAGGTATAAACACAGTTGGGGGTGTGCGTGAAAACTACTGTTTGGTTCACTCATGAAAAACCTCTACAGTCGGCAGCTGATGGTCTGAGAAAAGCTTGAAAAGTCAGAGAATAAAGACATGCTGTATTTTCACAGGAAAGCCAACCAAAACTGAAAAGGTCATTCTAAAGCTTCCAATTTGTTTCTGACTCTAGGATGTTATTTCACCTTGAGTCTTGGTTCTGTACATTAGATCTCAGTAAAGAGGTTCCCAAGAGAACATCACTTCAAGCATCCAAAACAAGCCCTTTTTATATGTGGCAAAATAAATGCATGAAAGACCTGAAAACCACCATAAACAATTTTAATTAGTTCTGTTTTTCAAAAACCTAGTTTGCATTTCATATCAAATTTAGGCAACGATTTGTTTGCCACAGATGTTGCTCCAAAATTGGAAGCAGAAGTTCTCTTTATTATGGATTTTTAATAAGGAAGAGGAAGACTCTTAGCTAGAGCTGAAAAAAGGAACAAAATTTTTACAAAAATGTGTATTATATAAATTACATATATGTATAGTCATATTACTAGGCAAAGTAGCATTTTTTTAATTGTTTCATAATGCCATAACATTCTGGTGGAGATCCTAATTTTGTACACAATCTATTTCAGTTTCTCCATATGGTTCAAACGTAAGGCAAAAGGTCAAAATACAACCTTAAATATTTAAACTGGTCAATGACAGTCATACTGTCAATGAATTATCTCAAGTTTATTGTTAAATATGGGTACCCTTTGAGGTAACCTCAAGTACATGTCATGGCTTTTTAATGAGTTATTAAGTTATTAAGCTATGAAATATTTCTGAATTTTAAGCAAGACTAAGGAGCAGAATTCAAGTAAAACAAATTAGGTAGATAATAATTATGCAACATCTTGAGATGCACCAGACAGTCACACTATGCATATATCAAAAAATACATTAATAAACGGAACATATTAATAAAAAGCTAAGACTGGCCCTTCAAGACCTCAACACTAATTGGAAAGGATTTAGACAGCACATCTTGAATAACTTCCATTAACAGTTTTGGTAAGTCACTTTTCAACTGTCTAAAACTGGAATAACTTACTCAAACTACACAGTTCATCTACTGTATTATCATTTGTGAAAGATCAGTGAAACATCATTAGACAGTTGGAGTAATGAAGCAATTGTCTAATTGCCCCAACTTGAGTCTTGTTTCTGATCAACTGAAATGATTAACCATGAACTGGTTTCTAGATTTTAAGCACCACAGTTCAATTAAAGGCCAATGATTATCATCATCCCTGAGATAATTTACTTTGAACTCTGAAGAATTCTTTCAAAAAGGGTGATGCTTAAGCAGATTTTATTTTTAACGAAGAGCAAGCTTCAGAGACAAGAGGTAGCTGTTATGCCACCACACCTAGAAGGGTACGAAGCCCACACAACCCTTTGTGATCCGCTGTGGTACCATCCTGAAGCACAGAGAGAGATTACTGCAGCAGGAATAACTACCAGGCCTCCCATTTGGCAGCTGACAAGCTGCTTCTGGGTTTTTCAAGTAACAGTCAGATAGACAAAGTATTTTTATAAAAGTGTGAGTATTTACATGCACATCTAGAGCCCATGCATTGGGAAGCCAGACAAACATTAACAAGAGGATTCTTTGTAGGCAAAAATCCTGCTGAGCTGGGACATAGACTCCCAACTCACTACATAATGCCCAGGGATGTCTCATGGTAGGATTTACCCAAACAACTATGGCCAAAACTGCAGTAACAATTACCTTGAAGTCTACTACATCCACTCTTTCAATTGGTCCCAGCTTAAAATTGCTGTGTTATCTGAACACACAGTCATTGAGCTACACTAGAATCAATCATAGGAAAGAATGTCTTGAGTGGTCTGCAGCCCAGACAGCAACCAAGTCCTAGGCTGCATCAAGAGAAGCGTGGCCAGCAGGGCAAGGGAGGTGATTCTGCCACTTTGCTCTTGTCAGACCCCACCTGGAGTACTGTGTGCAGTTCTGGAACCCTCAGCACAGGAAGGATATGGAAGTGTTGGAGCGGGTCCAGAGGAGGGCCACAAAGAT
>VWZE01016737.1:52208-113637 GCA_013396675.1 Eubucco bourcierii | reverse complement strand
AGGTGTTCAAGGCCAGGTTGGATGAGGCCTTGAGTGACCTGTACTAGTGGGAGGTGTCCCTGCCTATGGCAGGTGGTTGGAACTAGATGATCCTTGAGGTCCCTTCCAACCTTACCATTCTATGATTCTATATGCAGCTACCAGAACTTAATTCACTCATACAAAACATCCAGACCAAGAGGAGGGAACAATCCAAACGGTATCATTCCTAAGGGTAACAGCTGACTAATCTACTTTTCCTGAGTGCCTTTTTTCAAAGCTGCAATGACTTCTTCCTTATAAATCATAGAATGGTAAGGTTGGAAGGGACCTCAAGGATCATCTAGTTCCAACCCCCTGCCATAGGCAGGGACACCTCCCAATAGTACAGGTTACTCAAGGCCTCCTCCAACCTGGTCTTGAACACCCCCAGGGAGGGAGCAGCCACGACCTCCCCGGGCAACCTGTTCCAGTGCCTCACCACCCTTACTGTAAAGAACTTCCTCCTAACATCTAGTCTAAATCTCCCCTCTGCCAGTTTAAACCCATTGCCCCTGGTAAGAAGTAAGTCTCAGAATGACTGTGAATACCTGAGAATACCTCATGTCATTTCACAGAATCACAGAATGTTAGGGGCTGGAAGGGACCTCAAAAAAAATCCTCATAGACCTAAAAAAAAAATCTATTCTAACTGCCCTGTCATATCATTTCAGAGGGTGCAGGTACCAAAACCACTTTATCATAGGGACACATGTAGAGATATAGGACACCACATTTCCCAGTGAGTGGAACTGCCCACATACGGGAGTCAGAGTGGAAGAGAACAGCAGGTTGTGACGGTATTGCACTGGGCCAGGAGTTTTGCCATATGGCACATTCAGACTTTTGTATTTGTTCATAAGCAACAGCCCTCTCATTGCAATAACAGGAGTCTCCCTTGATTCAATGAAATCTACATTAAGGCACAGCCATCACAGATTCAGCTCTTCCTTTTAACCCCCCCGCAATACAAAGCGTGTTACAAATCTGCTACAGGAATCACTTCATCCAATATAGATACACAGAAATCTCTAGGGTGGAAAGTGGCAGCTGTTCAACACATTCACTCATAGAAACATTGCTCACCATTGGTATTTGTTTTCCTATTGTTACACGGTTATGTTAGCTGTGAAAATGTCAGATAATTGTTTGCTTTTCAGAAGCCTTCTTATAATGGCATTTTCTTCTGCAAATAATTCTTTGTGAACTGCAGACTAATGAGTAAAACAAGTGGTTGTAGATATCTTTTAATGATTGCTCCTTTCTCTACACATTTTATAGCTCAAGGGCCATGTGTCTCTCTTTAACATGTGATTTGCAATGTAATACTCCATGAGCTTCCATATCTGTCTTATATAATAGTTTCAAATAAAAGTTGGCTTTCTGTATAGCTTAACCTTGGGAACAGGACTCTTAAAATCCTAGAGGCCAAATACCAATATTCCTATAGGATTATCATGCACATCTGCATTTCTGGAAAGATGATATTTTTAAAGGAAAAGCTTTCAATTAAATGATCTTCCAGAAACCATTGTTTTGCCCAGTTCTTTCTTGTTGCTCTCCTAGTAAGGGGCATGCTGTAGGGCAAACCTTTGCTATACTACAATTTCATCTCCTAGGTGCCTTAAGAATAAATATTTTTAAGAAGTTTTGTATTTGTTTAAATCTCTGTTAGATTTCCACAGTTGAGGTATAGCTGACCTGAGAGAGTTTGTGCTGCAGCAAGAAGAGTGGAAGAACTCCCTCATATCCCCATCTGAGATTTCATTTTTATCTTGTCATCTGCAGGAAGAAAGTTATTAGCAACCTGCTTGAACTGTGAATGAAGCTGTAAGTGCCAGAATTTAATCAGTTTTTTTTTTACATTTCTGCCTTCAAAGAACTTAAGGCATTGGGTAGCAGACACTGAAGAATGAGTTTTAAGAGGGTTTCCATTTTAACCTCCTGTTTATAGTTCATTACCCAAAGTTTCCTGAAAGTTGTACTTTTGAGAAGGAAATGTATCATTTTTGGTTTTGGCTAGGCAGTTTTCTGCTTCCTGGGGTTTTTTGTTTGTTTGGAGCAGCTCTCCTATGAGGACAGGCTGAGAGAGTTGGGGCTCTTCAGCCTGGAGAAGAGAAGGCTTCGAGGGGACCTGATAGTAGCCTTCCAGTATCTGAAGGGGGTCTACAGGAAGGTTGGGAAGGACTATTTGCAAGGTCTTGCATCGACAGGACAAGGGGCAATGGGTTTAAACTGGCAGAGGGGAGATTTAGACTGGATGTTAGGAGGAAGTTCTTTACAGTGAGGGTGGTGAGACACTGGAACAGGTTGCCCAGGGAGGTTGTGGCTGCTCCCTCCCTGGGGGTGTTCAAGGCCAGGTTGGAGGAAGCCTTGAGTAACCTGTACTAGTGGGAGGTGTCCCTGCCTATGGCAGGGGTTTGGAACTAGATGATCCCTGAGGTCCCTTCTAACCTTACCGTTCTATGATTCTGTGGTTCTACTTGTTTGTTTGGGGTGTTTCCATACTTGAACAAACACAGTACAGCTGCTTGAACAGGGAAAAATGTTAAATATGTATTTCCCTTAAATATACAATGTTTTTTTGAAGCTGAAATGGCAAAGGGGTTAATAGCTAAAATCCAGAATGAAAACTGAGAATTCTTACCAAGAATAAGGGGCTGGGCTTGGAGAGAAAATATTCTGGTTTCAACAAGACACATGAGCCCCAGCAAACTGAGCACTGACCACATGCAGTAGATGTTTTTGTTTGTGTTTTTGCTGAACTAAGAAAGGATGCACCCAAGGGAGAGATTAACAAACCAAGGCTACTGAGTTCACAATGTTTGCTGTCCAAATCACAGAGCAACTGAGAAAAAAATGCTGGAAAGTCCAAGTATGCTATAAAATCTACTCATTTTATTTCATGCTTCACAAGCCTAGAAAAAGATAAGCAGTGAGACTGAAAGACCAAGAATGATGAAAATATGGCTTCAGATATGTGTAACAGTTATTAAACACTGACCTTCTCTAGTATATCCTTTCTTTTTCTCTTTAAAAAAAAACAACCCAAAAATCTATGGAAAGCATAAACTTAGAAAGGGAAACCTCTAAAACTCAACATGTTTAGGTTGTTTGGTTTTTTTTTTGATCCTACTAGACTCACACAAACTATATTTTTTTAATGGGCTATAACCTAACGTTTAGGTTCTCCCCACCCCTCAAGACTAAGATGCCTGTCCGTGGTTTTGTGATGTCAGTAATAAGCACAATAAATCATTGTTCAGCTCCAGTGAGATGTTATGCCAGTACACATTACTGAGTCCTACACTGGACATAAAAAACAACAGCAAATTCAAAACCAACCAAAGGGTGGGATATTCAAAAGTATTCAGCACTGGCTGAGTTTTACATCCAGTGAAGTCAGAGGTAATTTAAAGCAAAAGTAAAAATAAAACTAAATAAGCAATCTTGTACCATATCATAACAAGGCAGCAGTAGTTGGACAAAATGTCTAGCAGTCAAGGTTGAAATGTTGGTATTCTCTTCTAAAAGCTAGTTGGCATGAAATACCAGTGGAAAATAAGCAGACTATTGATCACTGGAGGCAGACTGCACAACATCTCCAAGCGTCACCTCCCCAACAGTATTGAGAATAATATTGTTTTTGCTCTCCTAGCGCAAGAGCACTCTGGAGAGATTACACAATAGCTGAAATGTTCTTGTGATACGAAACTGGGACCTGGAATGAGCATTTACCCCTTCTGATTTCATGTACTGAAGATGGCAGTGTGCTTCAGTATTAGAAAAACATACTTTTTTTTCATCCTAACATGAGTAAAGTAGAGGAAAAGATCACATGGAGGGCCTGCGGTATCACATGTGGCTGGCAAGGCCACAGTTTGACTACTGTGTTCAATTCTGGGCACCACAGTGTAAGAAAGACATTGAGGTGCTGGAGCATGTCCAAAGACGTGCAGTGAGGCTGGTGAGGGGTTTGGAAGGCATGTTGTACAAGAAGCAGCTGAGGGAACTGGAGAGAAGGTGGCTAAGGGGAGCTCTTACTGCTCTCTGGAACTACCTGAAAGGAGGTAGCAAGGCTGGTTCTGGTCTCTTCTCAAGTAACTAGTCATAGGACAATAGGAAATGGGTTTAAATTGTGCCAGTGGTTTAGACTGGATATTAGGAAAGACTTTACTGAGAGACTGGTAAAGTATTAGAAGAGGCTACCCAGGGAGGTGGTGAAATTGCCATCCCTGGAGCTGTTCAAGAAGCTGTAGATGTGGTGTTTCAGGATATAGTTTAGTGGTCATGGTAGTTGGTTTATGGTTGGAATTGAGGAATTTAAAAGTCTTTTCCAGACTTAATGATTCTATGTACAACTACATAGCCCCACAAGGTAATGATGCCATCTCCTCCAGAATTCCAATATACTCAAGACATTAAAGAAACTGCTGCAGAAACCTTCAAAACCTAGGTATGAAGACTATATTACATATAGAAGAAACATGTTTCACTTTAAGTCACCGTGTAACAAATCAGAAAATAAATCCAAAAATAATCTCATTCTTCAGATTTTAGACAGCTGCAAAGCACTGAGGCCTTTTTCTTGCTTAAGCTGCAGCTAGGAAAAAGCCATTAACAGAGAATGGTAAAGAAATGCAAAAGATGGTGTGCAGAGGGTTAAGTGAAATGCAGATCTGTAAACTGAAGATCACTATCATGCTACAAAATCTAAGCCACTCAAAATAACTTTCAGATGTTGCTGCTGTTAAAATTAACAATTACAGAAGGACAGTTGCTAATGTTAGGATACCAGACTCAGAAGTCTAGTTTGCCACTACCACAGTATTTTGGCATGAGCCTCTACTGGAGTTGCAACTCACCAACAGAAAAAAAGAAAGTGCTTTTGTTGTTTGAGCTTATACCTTCCCCAAGCAAAACAGAATATACAGGCCAAAGGGTTTTTCCCCTCCCACCCTTTTTTTTTTCCTGGTACAACCATGTCTATACTAGGGCTTTTGCCAATAAAGACATGTAGCCAAAAATCACACCTCCAACTGACATTACTATACTGGCAAGCGTTTCTAGCACTGGCCTTAAAGCAGTTATTTGTTCAATCAGTGCTTGCTGAAATTGCCCCTCACCCTAAAAATTCTGTATTTCTTCACAGGTAGAAAGCTGGGGGAAAAAGAAACATTAAAAAGTAAATAAAAATCTATCATCTTAGGTCTTGTTCAGCTGTTTCTTCTATTGGGCAAGGATTTTCCTTTTGCCTTCACAAAAGCTGAATTCCCTCCTTACAAAAACAGAATAAAACATTCTTGGGGATGGGAGTGTGAATCTTTAACCCCACAGCAGAACAAACAAACAAAAGTTCAGGTCAGTCCTTGCTCATCTTGCAACAGGGGCAGAGAGACAGCGAAAGAACAGAATTCTCTCAATACTAATGACTGCTGTTGCCATTCACTACATACCAAAGTGAATCCAATCCATCAGCTTTAAAAGTGTTATTTCTATTCCTCTTGCTGTGTCTGACTTCCCAGCTAAAGCAGATCCTTCCATAAACAAAAAAGTTAACCAATTTTCACTCTCAAATCTCAGACAGAAAAGAGTGCTTTCAAGAGGGCAAAATTAGTCCCAAAGCAGAGTGAGAGGACAGAGGAAGAAAGAAAAGAAATTCTTTCTCAGAAAAAAATAAATACATTCCCTCCATGAGAAGAGGAGGATTTTCCTGTGACTTGTCTTGGTCTGAGGCTACAAAAAAAATGACGACACGTTTTAAAGCACATTTGTCTTCAATAGTTGCAATATTTTTGGGTGAAAAAAAAATCAAAAAATCAAAACAGTGGCTTTAAATATTGTACAGGTAAATACAGCTGAAGGTGTTTAGTTTTATTTCTAAAGCAGCAGTGTAACATTTTCTCACTATCCTTCACCTATCCAAGCCATTTCCTGTGGTTCGCCCTAAAATTTACCCTTGTCAGCCTGAACAGTAGTGTCAACTATGCATGAAGAATCAGCTTGCTTTAGGACTGAAAATACCTGTATCCTTTTAAAATGCCACGACTGCAGCATCACTAGAGAAGCCAAAACTTGTATGGATCTACAGAAAGAACTTGCTTCTCCTGGTTCCAGTTGGTGTTTTTCCCCAGCTAAGGGGCAAATGAAAAATTTTGAGAAACACTGTATTATTTCTGCCTTTGCTGCTTCTGTTCTGCACAAGATCAAACAGTAAGTAGAGATGTGAAGATACACAGCGGATTTGGCTTGATATTAAACAAAATTTTCCCTTGGAAACTGCCTAGCAGAGCCTGCAGAAATTAGTTGTAACTGCACCTGGATGTGGAATACTCAAAGTTTTAGGGAAATTTCCATGCCATACATTGGTTTAATGCACTACTGGCACACGTAATCCGTAGGAAGTCAGATGTGGATACAGATTCCAAGGTTTAGAAATATCCACGTTTAGGGTTTTGATTTGAGCTCTTCCCTGGTAAAAAGTTCTTTGCTTCTGAGCACATAATGATACTTTACAACTACAAAGCTCTGCTATGACTCTTTATGGGTTGGAAAAAAGTGAACCTTTCATCATGTAAGTAACTCCTAAGATTACCAAAGGAAAGTAAGCCCCAAAGTCAGCCCATCTGACGCAAGCAGAGTGACATCTGGATGTGTTTGGAGTATCAACACCTCCAATTCAGATTCAAGCTGTCAGAAGCTTTTTCCTGTTTGGATTCAAATGTAAAGACACCTGGGACCAAATGCAAGTGATCTCTTTTGATTTCATCCATGGTGATATAATGTAAGGACTGCCTGACAGCACCCAGGGGAGTCCACGCAACACACAGCCTGCAGGTACTCAGGGCTACTTGGGTTCCCCTACATTCTTTCTTCAGCCCTGGGTTTCTCTCAAGTGCTTGCTGCCAGCTGAACTGAACTGCATATGCAATAAGCAGACGTCATTAGAGAAGTGTTAGTTTTCTTATTACAGAAAAGTTGGGAACTTCCACAGTATCTTGAAACACTGCTCAGAAATTACCTCTTCAGCTTGGCATCCATTCCCTCTTCAGGAACAAAACAACGCCAGCAATTACAGGAAAAAGCCAAACTGACATAACCAAACCAAGAAAGCCTTTTATCTATTCACTTCACAAGGTTTTGTTTTGTTTTGTTTGGTCATTTGTTTTTGTTTTCATTTGGTTTGTTTTGTGGTTTGTTTTTTTTTTTCAAAATTACTTCTTAAAGGCTTGGGGAAAAAAAGCATTAGGTGCTCTTTGTACACATAATTTTATGACCTTGTCCAACTTCTTCAACATATTTCTTACCAATGCTTCCTCTACTAATGGACTCATCCCAAGAAGTAGTAACACTGAGCTTTTTAATTGCTTCACACAAATGCTAATGCTTCAATCATTAGCAATAATGCTGCATACCATGCTTTAGAGCACAATGCAAGCAATGTATTAAATGCTTCACCAGGTCCCTACCTTTTAGTTTTTATAGGGAGTTCAGAACAAGAAGTCTAAAAATAAACAGGAGATATTGTCAGTGGAGAAAGTGTTACAGTAAAGAGCAGCAAGCAACTGGTAGCCACAATTATAACCTTCACCCCTATACCCTTTGCAGAGCCTTTTCTGTTGCTGTCCATGTAAGCAGAGCAGAGCTGTTTGCTTCAGGGCAAGTTTTCTTGGAAATGTTTACTATAAGGAGAGAATTTTCTGTTCTTTTTCTTTTAATCACAACACTGTCCAGTTTTGTGTGTCCAGATCTCAATTCATGAAATAAAAAATGAAAAAAAAGTAAAAATCCAGATGACCTTTCAAGAAATTTAATAATCAGATGCTTCACTGCACTGCCTAGGAGTGTGTTTCACATTATATTGAAAATATTGGCACCCAGTCATATTATGGCAAAACTAGCTGACACCATGCTTGGTTACAGCTGTTGCCACAACAGTAGTTACTTGGCAAGTGATGTGAAAGATGACAAAGAGTTATTGTGAGCTCACACCAGGCTTTTATACATTATGTCTCTGGTTCATAAAGAGGAAGGAAGAAAGGCTGTCTTTTGTTTTTCAGGGTAACAGCAATATGACTCTAAGTGAATATATTTGTGGAAAGATGTCAAAAGCATCTCAGACTGACAGGTTACAAGAACTAAGGAAGGTGATGGATTAGGAAGCATGAGACTCCTGAAAGAAATGCAACCCAAACTTTGGAAAGGTAAGATGGATAAAGCCAAAAAAGAAGAAGGGCAAAGAGCTCTTGGAAAGCAAACTGACCCTTTGTACCCCCAAGGAGCTGCAATCTCAACTGCAACTTCATGGGAAGGAACAAGTGTGGATTATATTCTGAAAAAGGGCAGTTGTGTTCCCCAAGGGACTGTCTGTCACTGGCTGGCTGCTCTTGAAAATCAGGTCTTTGTGACTGTGAGGAGGAGACATATGCCTTTATATCTGCTTGCTTTGTAAGTCCATTCACATCACAGAGGAAAGGGATTCACCTTTAACTAAAATACTTGCATCTCTTTTGACTTTTTCACTCAGAATGAAACTGGAGAGCCTGCCTTACCACACAGATGGTTTCCCATTAAAATAATCAACAGCAACGTTGGAACTCTGTTCCTTGAAAGGAGGTTTGTCTCTGTGCCCAAGTGAGCCAATAGAGGAAAAATCAGCTGCTACACATTAAGGAAAAAGTAACATATTTAAAGCAAAAAAACCCAAACAAAACAAAAGGAAAGGAAAAAGAATTTTCATCCAGTATTTAATTACAAAAATGTGGGAAAGAAAGAGGACTCAAGAGAAACTCCAGGACTTCTTGCATCTGAAGCAGCCATTCTGCAATACACAACAGAAATGCTTCAACACCAGTTGGTGCAGAGAAGCATCCTCCACATTTCAATTTACAGACTCTGGTTTTGACTTTTCCACAACGTGATGTTACCCTAAGCCCCCTGTCCTATCTAGTTGACCTCTAATCGAGACCTAGTATTTATTATTATGATGTCTATCACTTTGAGACCCACACTCTTTATCAATCCAAAATAAAAACTTCAAATGAGAAGAGCTAAATAGTTGACCTATGTTGTTTATATGAGAAAAAAAGGCAACACTTCCTGAAAACTCCACCACCACAGTGATTTCCTCTGTAAGAGCAAAGTATCTCACACGTTCACTTTTGCCAAAGGCCAATTTGAACCTTATACATGTAAACTGGTTTTACTGACTGTGACAAACAACTTAGAGTAAAGCAGGACTAGACTATTATTTAAAGTTATTTTAACACTAGTTATTAGCATGGCACATGGCAGCAGTATAACCACAGCACTTGTTGTGATTGTTTGGGAGTTCCCCATCCCCCCGCACTTTGTAAAATCACCCGGACTAGACTCAGCTGGCTGGAAGTTAAGGACTGAAGCTCTATTTACAGCTCAGCACAATATACAAGCAGAGATATACACAATATGCAGGAATATTTACAGAAATATACAAGTTAAATGTAATACAGAAACACAACACCCTTCCCAGAAATCAGAGACCCCAGGAAGGGCTTCCAACCACCCTTCCACTTTCTCCCCACCCCTATACCTTACCCCAGGTTTGCCTTATGCGCAAGGTGAGTTTGGAGGATCAGCCAGGGGAGTTAGAAGGAAAGTGGTTAGTGAGGTTACTGAGCAGAGAGGAGAAGGCAAGAAGCTAGACAGCTTGAGACTCTCCAGGAGAGTGCCTTATCTATGTTTTGTGTTCTTGTCTTGTACATCTCAGCAAGCCTATGAGTGAAGTAGACATCACCATTGTTTTCTTTTCACAGCCTACAATATAATTTTCTCCATTAAAATATTCCAATTAGCCTCCAACTAGCACACTTGTTTACCTCTAAAATGTGGGAAAACACTACAAAATAATTTTAAGAGACTTTCCTTCCCCTTTATTCCCCACTTATTATTTAAGTATTCTTCTGCAGTGGTGAATCACACATGTACATGAAAACTGCAAAGTGAAACAAAATATAAACAGCAAGTGACTGATCTCATTTCCACTGAGCAAGAGAGTTGAAGGCCAGAAAGGAAATAAATTGCTTTAGGGGTGGGATGTTAAGCAAATATTTACACGATTTTCCAGTTTTTATCAAACATAAAATATAATCTAATAATCATCTAAGGAATGTTTTGAGAACATTCTCCCTTAAGTATTACTCAACATTTAGACATGGATGATCAAAAAGTAGAGACCCACTCCCACCAAGCATACAGCAGTATTTATCTCAGGCTCTCCCTAGTAGGAAAGATTACAAGGATTAGGTTTCAAGTTTGTGCAATTGCCTTCAGACAAACACAACAATATGCAATAAACTACTATTCCCCAGATGACTTTATAAAAAAAACAACAAAACATGCTAATGACAATTAAGACTGAAATAAAAGAATAGGCAAGTAAGTAACAACAAAGGACAAAAAGGCCCCCTTGAAAAATGCATTAGCATGGAAGCCATCGAATCAAGGAGTGGTGGCTTTCCATGTGGGAAAGCATTCTCTGGGGCCACTTCTTAGCTTCCTCCTTACAAAAGAGTTCATTCCTTTAAATGATGATTACATATTCTCAGGGTGTAGATCAAAGAAAGCAGGGTACAGTGAGTCTCAAACTAAAGTCAGTCTTAGAACTCAACAGTTTAGAGAGAAGAGATAGCTTTAATAGCTCTCCCAACCCATCTTTATTATCCACACGTTGTGTTCAGCTACAATATTTTCCTATGAAACCTGCATTTAATTGGGTCAGTGGAGTAAGAGGACAAAACAGAAACTCTGCTGTAAGATAGTTTGTAAATTTATAAAACAGAGCTTTTATCTGATATCTTATGCACCTGCTCCTCCTCTCAAATTCAGAGAACAAGCACTTGGGTACAAGTTTTTACATTGGTTTCAACAAACACTTATAAGCATACAAAAAACCCACTACCTGAAACAGAACATAACAGAAGTTTTGCATCAATGCCTTTTCTTTGGGTTCATTCAACATTCCCTGCCCCACCTATGGGTTGTCTCTTTACAGGGTGCATCAATAAGATGATGTTCCTATTTCCTTAGTTGACTACTAAGCATCTGGAACATTACTAATACAATTTATGTACAAAAAGAATTCTACACTGTGCTTAATATCACAGATGTTTATCATACAATTCTAAATACTCCATCTCACTCCAAAGAGGACATTGGGAATTTACTAGGAAACAAGAACTTGTGAGCCATTCGTGTTTGAAGAACTATAAATGGTTCATCTCATTTGATCACTTCGATTCCTCAAAGAGGAATCATCTGATGGAGTTGGCGTGTGGCAGCTTAATCCTCCCACTGCTTGCTTATAGAGCTTTAATAAATCATCAATAATTCAGAGATGACCGTTCAAATATGACCAAACAAGTGCAGCAGCACAAGAGACATCCTGTAAACAGTACTCTTCAGAAGGAGAGTGCTCTACAGCATGGTTATCAGCTCTAACATTCAAACTTAATTTCACCCTAGCTTTCAACATGTGCCTGCAATACAAACTGTCAAATAAACTCACTCCAAAATTTAGAGCTAAGAGGATCATGAGGTCACTGCATGTTTCAACAAAATGCAGTTAAAATCCAGAGTTTTATTTTCTCCTTAATCAGAAGCTGAACAGCAAAATACTGGAATTTCAAAGGTTCATCAGTATGTTTTTAGACATGAAGTTACTACACATGAGATTTTTAGGCATTTCTAAATTATCTTCATGGATTTGCCCATCTGCATTCTGTAAGAAAGTATGCCTCTCTTTATTGCCCCAGAGGGAGGACGTGATGGTTGCTAAAGGTAGTTTTCACCAGAGGAAGAAGTGACTGTCTACCTTTACTCCTGGGTCTAAACATCTCTCCTTCATACCTCCTGTGAACAAGGAAACAACAGCACTGTGATAGTAAGTCATAAAACATTGCATCTGTAGGGAAATAGCTCTTCTTTGAGGAACCCTGAAGTACTTAACAAACGTTTGTAAAGTACTGATTGTTTGCAGGTTGACAGCAGTCAGCAATAATGCATCTCAGTCTGCAATAAGCTATAAGAACATAACTTCTGACAGAAGCAGTGAGATGAGACCGGTAAGAAAGAAGCAGTTGCCTGGGCTAGCATATCAAGTTTAATATTACTGCTCTTATATATATATATATATTTATTTATATATACACACACTTAATCATTTTACTCCACATTATACCTCCAGAGATGTGTTAATTGTATTTGTCAACCCAACCCAAATACTTTTTTTTTTCTCAGCAACACACCAAAAGAGTCCCTGAAGGAAAGATGAGCCTGTCACCTTTAGCCCTCAAAGTTGTAAGATCTGAGGAAGACAATAAAGGATACCTCCTCTTTCTCCTATCTAAATTCAGTAGTTACGGAGATCACAGATCACAGAATTAAACAGGTTGGAAAAGACCTTCGAGAACATCGAGTCCAACCTAGCACCTTCTAATTAACTAACCATGGCACTAAGTGCCTCATCCAGTTTGCTTTTAAACATCTCCAGGGGTGGGGACTCCATCACCCCCCCAGGCAGCCCATTCCAATGCCAATCACTCTTTCTGTGAAGAACTTCTTTCTAACATCCAGCCTAAACCTGTCCTGTCGCAGCTTGAGCCTGTGTCCCCTCCTTCTGTCACTAATTGCCTGGCAGAAGAGACTGACCCCCCCACCTGGGTACAACCTCCCTTCAGGTAGTTGTAGAGAGCAATAAAGTCTCCCCTGAGCCTCCTCTTTTCAGGTATGTACTTCACCATGGACTGTGAGGGGAAATCGGACAGTCCACACCCCTGCAAGTTCAGATTCTTCCCATGCTTCTCTTTCACTCCTTGTAAATACATTTAAGCCATGACACCAAATCAAGACAGACTCTGCTACCAGTTAGTTCATCATTCACAAACTCTCACCGGGCTGTCATGTCAGGACCATGCACAGATTAATTACAGGCATTTGCTCTTGGAATGTTTTGCTGGGATATGGAACATTATCCTCATTTTAGAGATGCACAGAAACAGATGTGTCTGCAGTTACCCAAGATATAACCAGGACAAAGATTATGACTCAAAGATTTTAGGTCAAGTCTCTAACTGTTTTTCACAAATTGGGATGGAAAAAAATAATAATCTCAACACCTTCATCAGATTAAGAATAAATTGGTTACTTAATAACTTAAAATCAGGAAGCAATACAACATGTCAGTGCTTAATATTCAACTTACATGCAATACAGATATGAAAAGACTGTAAAAGGGAAACTTATAGCCCAGTCTTGCTTTGTTTAAAATACTTAAACTATTACAATATTGTATATTTTATCTATACAATGGCTCATAAAATTAGTTTGCTTTTGAAATAGATTTAGAGACTCAGAAAGCTACCACCTTATGTTTGTAGCACTGGATGGAAAGTGAATTCAATTCTTTTTAGTACACAGACTTTGTTACTGTACATTCAGCACCTCTGAGTGTAGTTACATTAGTGGAGGAAAAAAAATATAACACCTTCTATTTGTTAATATTTTGTTGCTAGTTTTTTTACAAGAGCATACAACAAGAAATGACTAAGACCTCACCCTGACACTCAGTTGCTTTAAAAGATGATCTCAAACTGAGCTACGGAACTGGCTTTCACAGAGCTCTGCCTCTATTAGCAGGGTCATCATTGCATGTTGAACTCAAGACTCCTCCTCCAGCCTTGTTGAACTGAAAACTCACTCTAACCTACATCACTTCCACGAAGTCCCTTCCCTTCACTGTCTACTAGCAATGCCATCCAGGCCTTCACATGGTGATAAGCCTAATTACACTAATTACATAAAACACCATGATAAATGAAACTGAGCCCACCAATAAAGATCTTAAATTCTCAGCATCTTAAGCACAAGTTGCAATGTAGAACGCTAAAATGAAGAATACTGTTTTAATATGAGATTTTGTGTTACTTCACCTCCTTAAAAATGTGCTAGCAAACAAGATTTTTATTTATCACTGAACAGGAATGCTTTGGGGTAAACTGAAATATCAGGTCAGTTCCTTTGTTTCTAGCAAAAATACACTCATACACTTCTATCCCTTGAATAAGATTGCGTTTTGCTGTTGCTATCTGTTTCATTCTGCTTAAATATTGCTGAAAATAAAAGTTACACTGACTATGACAGAAAGCAACTTCTCCCCAAGTTTTGAAATCTCTGAACCATTTAGTATTTAATAATTCAGCCTCACTCATCTGAATTTTGTCCAGGAATATAAGATGGTCTTTATATTCCAAAGATGCCTTCACAAAAGTCTGCAGTACTGCATTTCTGATGCTGAGTGATTATGAAACCCCCTTTTGTTCTCATAACTTCATGATGTATATCTATAACTCTTTCTTGTTTGTGAAGATAAGACCAGCCTTGTCTCTCTAAATGCCATTTCAAAGGAAGATTCACAGTTGTTTGACTTTTGATCTGTGTGGCAACTAGCTCGACCACCTGCGCTGGGTTCGAGCAGTTACTGAGCTTGCTTTGTACCATCTCATGAACACAGCAAGCCTTTTAAACCAGAACAAGCTGATGTGTGAATACACCAATTTACAATGTAAATACAGGGCCCCACAATATGGGCATCTTTAATGACCAAATGTGTAAAGTGCATATATTGTTTACTGATTGTATCATAAATAAAACAGATGGCTCATATTCTCCATCCACCTACAGTGGATTAAAACACAATGGTGCAATAGTCTGGCAAACTGGCAACGTGAAACATTGCTTTGTATTGGTGTAGTAATATAAATAGCAGTTCACAAATGAGGTACAAAGCCCCACTGCCACTAAGAGGAATTAGCTTAAGGCTGTACTGAAAGAATGCTACCTTCACGATCAACATGTGTGTGCCATTCACACTGAAAACTGCCTCTGAAAAAAATACAGCAATGACAGAAAGCAGTAAGGAAGTTTTTCTGCAAGGTTTAGGTAGACCATATGCTTCCCAACACCTAGGCAGGACTGGGCACACTTAGAACCATGTTTCTCTAACAATTTTGTATTTTAAAATATTTGCAGCCACAATAAACATGTCAGAGAAACATAACAGTGCTGGTTTTGTTGCTTGCACGAGCATTTTTTTTTTGTCAGGAGGGAGTTAGTGAAAAAGAATTTTAAGATACAATTTTTATTTAAGAAAATAACCTATGCATTAAGTGTTACAGCCTTAAACTATCAGAATATCTACTGAGTAAGACAAGATGAAGCCTTTGCTCTAGCTTGCAAATGTTAAATACCCTTTCTGGGTTACAGCTTAGTTAATAAAGCCCAAGCTAAACAAAAGCTGTTAGGCAATAAATACTGCATAGTGAGATCCTGCAATCTAAGCCATGTTAACACTCATAGAAAAACGTTAATATTTGTATGAGGTATACAGGTCAGTGAAAAAATCTTATGCTACATTGTTAAACTAGGGAGTACCAATACTACTCGCAATTCTAATAAATTCTAGTGCCTGACTATACAAATTCATTGATTAGTTCACCAAGTCTTCTAAATCTGAGCTATAGTCCTGATTTCAAGACTGGAGGAGCGTGAAAATACATCAGTTTGTCTGAAGCAAGCAGGTTGCAAGAATCTCCCCCTTGTTTATATTACTCTGGATACTTCTGAAAATTATTTCCAATTAATTATGTTAGAACTACAAGTGGTACAATTGGTTTTCTCCAGCTTTTCCATTTTGCACAGTTTCCACACAGACTTTTTTGTCTTCTTGATCAGGTTCAAATCTTCCATAATAGTTAAAGGGCCATCTCAAACTAGCAAATCTTCATCCTTCCAGTTGCCAAGTAAACTAAGCAATGTCGTACTTTAAGAGCACACTTTCTCATTCATGACTTTGTCATTCTTCAGACAGATGCTCAGCAGGTTGGCACTGTGTGAACATTTCTTACACACAGTTTTAAAGGTCCAATACAGCATAATTACTTGCTGTCCAAGGATATAAATTCTCCATCAGTTTTGGTCTTGTCCCATGGCAGCACTAATTTCTATGCAACAAGCTCAAAGTTATTCTGTTGTTTTTCTTTCTAGCTGTTGATTTCTCACAGTCATCATTTATGACCTTCTGTGTAAAGCTACAAGAACAACACAAACACACACACTCCCACCAAACAAACTTTGCTCAAACCAAAAGAGATCCTCATTTAACATTAGGGCTATGAGCAAACTACTCACACTTGCAAGTTCAAGTCCTAGATTTCGTGGTAGAACTTGCAAGATATAAACAAAAATTGTACTCAGTAAATCCTGTGTTTTCCTTTATTCCTGCTGTTGGTCACTTATCTCTTATGTTTCTTGAACACAGCCAAAACTCTGACCCACTGGTATGAGCTTGATTGAAAATGATCTAATCTAAAAGATTAGCTAATAAGAACAAAATTCTGATATCACAGTGGTTTTAAATCAGTTTGATGACTTCATTGTTTTCTTAAAGATAAAGCCCTTGGTGTGTGATCAGAATCATACTGGAAAGCTGAATTAATTTTACTTTTATTAAAAGCCAGTAATTTCAATCAAGTGTTCCAAGAAAAGTGCCAAGCACTACTGGAAATCATGCTAAGAATGCACAAAAGAACTTCTTCACCTGACAAAGATTAAAAAAGCTCCTGCAGAGACATGAGAGTAGAGCAGCCAAAACAATTCCCATGCCCACCCTTTGTTTCCAAGTATTCATCTGTCCAAAATGCTGCTGTGTCTACAGGTAACTGGGAGAAATAAGGTTAAAATTCTGATGAGATTCTGGTTAATATCTTCATCAATGATATAGACGATCAGATCAAGAGCACCCTCAGCAAGTTTGCAGATGACACCAAGCTGAGTGGTGTGGTTGACATACCAGAGGGACAGGATGTCATCCTGAATGACCTAGGCAAGCTGGAGAAGTGGGCCCAAGTGAACCTCATGAGGTTCAACAGAGACAAGTGCAAGGTCCTGCAACTGGGTTGGGACAATTCCCATTATCAATATAGGCTGAAGAAGGATCCAACAGAGAATGGTGCTGAAAAAAAAGGACTTAGAATCATAGAATCAACCAGGTTGGAAGAGACCTCCAAGATCACCCAGTCCAACCTATCACCCAGCCCTAGCCACTAAGCTAGACCATGGCACTAAGTACCTCATCCAGTCTTTTCTTGAACACTCCCACCACCTCCCTGGGCAGCCCATTCCAATGGCAAATTACTCTCTCTGCAAAGAATTTGGAGATACTGGTGGATGACAAGCTGCATATGTATCTGCATCAAAATAAGTATCGTCAGCAGATTGAGAGAGGTGATTCTCCCAGTCTTCTCTGCTCAGACCTCACCTGGAGTACTGTGTTCAGTTCTGGGACCCCTAAAAGAAGGACATGGACCTGTTGGAGAGGGTGCAAGAGAAGGACCACAAAAATGGGCTGGAGCACCTATCCTATGGAAACAGGCTGAGAGAGTTAGCGTTCTCAGACTGGAGAATAGAAGGCTCTGAGAAGACCTTATAATGACCTCCCAAGAGCCTATGAGAAAGCTGGGGAAGGACTGTTTACAAAGGTCTGTAGCACTAGGACAAGGGACAATGGTTTTAAACTAGAAAAGAATAGCTTTAGATTGGACATTGGGAAGAAGCTCTTTATTATGAGGGTGGTGGAACACTGGAATGGTTTGCCCAGCGAGGTGGTGGAGACCCCATCCTGTTCAACCCAGCGCATTCTGTGATTCAGTGTTTGTCTGACAACATCACCACCTTTTTCTTATAATATTTAAAAGTGATCTTCTTTGAGTTTCAAATGTTACATTTCATCAGCTTAGTATACAGTCTAGTTTTGGCCCAGTTATGCAATTTCATGAGTGATTTAATTATGGTGTTTCTGTTCGCAAAGCTCAGTGACAACTACAAATGAAGCTACTGTTTGGAGAGGCTGAGTTTCCAGGATTTGTTTATTGGAACACTATCCAAGTCTTCCATTTTTACATTCCTAAATCCCATCAAAAGGCTTAGTGAAAACGGGAAACTGTAATTTAATTCTGTTCTCTACTATTTAAGTTCTCTAATTCTTGAAATTTCATCAGAAATTTCTCTTCACAGCAGAAGTCATGGTCCATGACAGAGCACAGAAATCTCAAATGCATCAACATATGAAAGCTTTCTGTCTACCCACGAAGACAGATTTAGCATAAACATTGAGGAAAACTTGGAACAGTTTGATTGAAGAGATGGGGAATGTTCATCAATGCAGAGCGGGCCACACGAGGGTCTGCCAGAAGTGAAAGAGGGACGGGCAAACCTTCCTTAAAAACAAAGGGAACAACTTTTCTGAGAACACTTCCAAGTGGATTCTATTTCTTTTGGTAAATTTGTGGACAAAACAAAAATTCCCATGTAGCTATACGACATACAGATGAGGAAATGTTACATTTGGGAATGATGGCTTCAACACTCCATAGTAAATGGAACGTGTAACATTTGGCATGTAGTGTTATGTGACTGTTAGAGTGTGAGTGGTGTCAAGAACAACACGATACTTCATTTACTACTGGTCTCAAGGAGTTGTTTCACTTTTCAGAAATCAATGAAATCATCTCAAATTATTTCAGCAATTATCAATGTCAGGTTTTGCTAACAGGTTCCCTGCTTCACCCTGCTCCACAGAAACAGTCTCCCCACACTAAAAGCATTTTCACTACCTTCACAATTCCTGAATATCATGTCAGAGCAAACTCGTCCAACTGGGAACTACTTTTGCCTACTGCAAGAAAGGACTTACAGAATCACAGAACATTAGAGGTTGGAAGCGACGTCCAGAGATCATCGAGTCCAACCTCCCCTGCCAAAGCAGGATGCCCTAGGGTAGTCCTCATAGTAATGCATCCAGGTGGGTTTTGAAAGTCTCCAGAGAAGGAGACTCCACAACCTCTCTGGGCAGCCTGTTCCAGGGCTCCATCACCCTCACTGTAAAGAACTTTCTCCTCCTGTTGTGGCGAAACCTTCCATGTTCCAGTTTGTGGCCTTTCCTCATTGTCTTAACTGCTGTGGACCACTGAAAAGAGATTGGCCCTGTCCACTAACCTTCCACTGATCGTACTGACACAAAACATGCCTTCTCATGAAAGCATGTCATGGGATGTCTCTTGTGGTTCAGACATGACAAGGATATGAAGTGTCATTTGTTTCACATACAACACTGTGAACCTTTATAGACTCTAGCTGTGTAATGGTAATTAAAAGCTTAATACCAAGAACACTCACAAAGGGTTACATGATATTTAACCTATCATGATGCTTTACATTCTTGGTATATGCAGTCCAGGACTAGTTTCGACAATTATCCACTGGGATCCTGCTTTCCTGCAGAAACACAACTGTGCTTCAGATAATGTTCTTTCCAGCTGTTCAGCTGGACACAAGTAGATAGAAGGGGGGGAAATGAGATAGTAATTCCAGATGACAGAAGAGAGGGAATGGAGACAACAGAACAAAGGCCATTGTACATTTATAAAAGGAATGAAAAAAAGAGAATTAGAAATATTGTCTGAAGAATGCGGAGACTCCTGCTCATAATGGATGTAGTGTAGGCAGCCTGACACATGGATAAGGTTTTCCAATCTGAAAAAAACCCCCAGTGCTACAATAGAAATGCTTCTATTTCAATGAACAAGGGATGTATCCTTCCAAAACTGCCTAGGTACAAGGAGATTAAAACTCTGACTCATTTTGTCCTATGTATTTAAGTTACTATGAGGAATCACAATGCTCCTTTTCTTTCTAGGTTTGAAGTAAACTTAACTCTGTATCATTTCAGCTGTCGGAGCAGGAGGTTTGCAAAGGTTAAGGCGGCATTAAGCTAACCATAGCTACATGCCTGCAATGCTAAAATCAGTCCCATTCCATTAGGGATTCAGTACCCTCAGTATATGACTTGGAATTCTCCATGTACACTGCTTCTGTAGCCATGGTGGTCATACAACAGCTCAAAAGACTTCTGCACCTTCTATAATGCATGAACTGAAAAGTATTTCTAACACTGAATGTTAGCAGTGTTTTTCAAAAGCATTTTGGAAAAAACATACAGAACACTGTCCAAAAGAGACGAGCAAGGTTTATAAGGTGGCTTGTTATTAAAAATAAGAAATGCATCTTATGTATATCAGATTGCTCACACCTAGATTGAGAACAGGGAACCCACAGTGCCCCATAATATTTTTAAATTCTTGCTGTTCAGACCTAGAGGTACATTTCCTGGTTTTTGGTTGGACTCCTAATGAAGAAGAATGCTTAGCCTTGGGAATTTTGCTGACAATACATTTATGTTTTCCAGCTGGTTTGTCCACCACTTTAAAAAGAAACCTTGTTTCTTTGTTGAAAGCAGAGATAAAGTGAGGAATTGTTAGGTACTAATTAATGCCAAGGTTTTACCTGGACTACATATTGTGATTAACAGCAACACAAACCTTATTGGTTTCCTTCTGAAAAGATCCAACATTTCATAATTGATAGAGATTAGTTGTACATTAAAAGACAAATATAGACAACAACAGAATAAACAAGTAACTAATATTAAGTGCTTAAATCATGAATTTGTTTTTAAAGTGGTCTTACACTGCCATACCCTATGCATATTTTATGGTTCCCATTTAACAGCAGAAATGTTAAGGACAGGGTTTGCTCAGTAATTAGACTTGGTCAAGTATTGGACAAAGAGCACAATAAAAGCTGTGTTGCCTCAAGAGACGACCCAGAATCATTCTATCACTCACCCTCCCCTTTTTCAGTCTCCCTCAAGTTAATGGAATGATTCCTCTGCTTTAAGCTAACCATATGCTTAAATATGTTCCTGAACCAAGGTCTACATTACTGAAATAAACAGCTGCAGCTGTAAATATTCAACATGGAGTAGATTTGTTGCTAAAGGATTTACCATTTCTGTTATTTTCAAGCATAGATGCACTTATTGAGATAAAAATTCATGTACTGAAAAGTTGCTAAAACAAATTTTACTCAAACTTCTTTTGGCTTGAGACCAAACATAGAAAGTTCCTGCTGGAAAGAGGATTTCCTTTATTTGCATGAAAACAAAGCAAACCTAACTGTGTGTAAAACTTCTGCTTGAAGTTGTATGCCAGAGTAACGCCCTGTGCATCAAATTCATGCCTATTTCTGTTTTTACCATCTGGGAAAGGTAAAGCAGCATCTCTTCTGAATGTGGCCAACTATATTAAAAGATCAGATATTTTGATAAAGAGAGGCATAAATTACTTCCTTTGTATGACCTAAATTCCCTAGCCATGTATTTGTGCAGAAAATGTTCTAGAAATGGGGAAAAAAAGTAAGGCCAGATTTTGTAGATTGCAATAGCTAGCTAAGGAAATCAGTGGCATAATGGGGACAGGTCTTCCTTATTCTAGTTTGCTGCTTCAGCAACACAAGGTAGCCACCCTTGTGGAGTGGAATTTGTTGCCTCCCAGTATTTTGGGTATTTGTGTAAGGGAATTTTTGTAATATATGTTTAAAAATGTTTTTCCTTTGAAATTTTCTATACATCCATGATGTGCTTTTATTGCTTTCTTCTAAACATTACATTCCAGGATATCTAACTTTGCATCTGTAATATGAAGACCTTCCTTCAGAAAACTAAAGATTCAACAGTCAGATATGATTAAACAGTCAGATACGACTCAACAGTCAACTTAGAATAAAATCCTCTTTGGGGATGGAAACTGAGGTTGGTAGGGAGAGAGGGGGAAATGCCGGTGATAACAGTCACTTTTTGTTTTGGTTTGCCTCAACAAGGACATGACTATCTCTGGTTTTATTCTTCTGTATATAGAAATGTGTGCTTCACAGTCAAGAGAGAATACAGAACAGATGCAATTTACTTTTCACATCTCAAGGAGTGTGAGAAAGCAAATTAAAAAAAAATGTATTGTATTGTGCATCCACTGCTGAATAGCCACCTGGTCTGGTCAATAAGTGGAGCCAGAGCATTAATGACTACACTGAGTGTCTTCTCAGTCTGATGACCCCATGGGCCTCTTCAGAACCACTGAAGTTGATCAGACAGAACTGCTATGAACTGCAATACAAGCCCAAAATCTGAAGGCAAATTCTGAAACACTTATGTTTTGAATCACTTCTGCTTAGGATCAGAGGCAACGGGCACAAGTTGAATGCTGGAAAATTCCAGTTAGATCCCTGCAAAAATTGCTTATTTCAACTACTACTGGAACGGATTGTTTGAAGAGGCATTGATATCCCCAACCTTGGATGTGTTAAAAATTAGACTTGCTTTGAGCATGAGGTTGGACTGGGTGGCCTTTAGAGGTCCCTTCCGAACTAAATTATTTTATGATTCTGTAAAAACAATTACAACTTTCAACAATTGAAATTGAAAAAACAATTGAATTTTCAATGATTGTTGAGAAACAACTGCAAGGTCTGAACTGTCTTTGGGTTCAAAATTACAAGGAAGTTGGAATAGAAATGATGGAAGAAGACTACTAGAATTTTTCTGGAAAGAGAGTGAAAAGCCTGACTACAGCTAGCATGGAGTGGGAGGCATTCCCTGTTTCTTGTTGTAGTCACATGGGTCACATAGCTGTGGGCAAGTCATATAACTTACTACCTGAAAGCTGAATCCTTATTGCTTTATTTCCATCAGTTGGAGATGATGTGATTGACCTATTTGAAATCAAATTTTAAAAGTCACTTGTAAGAGCAGATCTGTTCGTGAGCTTCTCAAAGCATCATTGATAACAACTCAGAATATTGGAATCCAAGGATTGAAAGAGAATTTTTGACATAAAAACTTCCTGGTGAACCAGAATGAATAAAAAGCTGTTCTGGGAGGTTGTAGGTGTTTTAGAAAAAACAGTTTTCTAGAGTTTGGAGGGAGGTAGATAGGATTTATCTGTTAATTGGTAAAAGATTCAAATCTACTGATTTTTTTTTTTTTTTAATCTGCTTGCTTTAAGGTTTTTCTGCACTGGGCTGTGTGTGGCTTGGAGACAGTCCACATTTAATTTCTTCACAGCTCTTCTAGGCTGTTGGCTTAGGGTATGGCCAAAGACTGAAGATCTTTCAGAATATACTGTTTTCTGCTTCTAAGACACTGTGTGCTCCACAACTCACAATGGGGTAGAGGCCAAAGCGTAACTGTGAGATGGTAACATCGCAGATGACTGCAGAAGATGTCACTTCCTTAAGTAAATACCTATCTGAAAATTCTGCAATTGAGCTACCCTGAGCTTATGTTATAGTCTCACACTTTCAAAGAGGAGTCATAAAATATGAGGAAACCCATACATGTGAAAGGAAATTACTAATGCTTTGAGATCACCAACATGCCAATATTACCCTAGCAATGTAGTGCCATAAGTGGAATGTAATATTTATAGAAGAATCTCAGGAAAAAAACAAAAAAATAAATGTATAGATAATTTCAAAAGGAAAAAAAAATTGAAACATTTATTACAAAAAAATCCCTTACACAAATACCCAAAATACTGGGAGACAATTAATTCCATTCCACAAGGCTGGCTACCTTATCCTAAAGCAGCAAACTAGGATAAGGAAGACCTATCCCCACTGCACCACTGATTTCCTTAGCTAGCTACAGCAATCTGCAAATTCTGGCCTTACTTTTTTTCCCCCATCTCTAGAACATTTTCTGCACAAATACATGGTTAGGGAATTTAGGTCATACAAAGGGAGTAATATAGCCCTCTAGATATCTAAATATCTGATCATTTAATACAGTTGGCCAGATTGAGAAGAGATGCTGCTTTACTTTCCCAGATGGTAAAAGCAGAAATAGGCATGAATTTGATGCATAGGGTGTTACCCTGGCACATGACTTCAAGCACATCAGCAAATCCATATTGTGGAAGCAGCAACTAAGTTGAACAATATTCATTTTAACATGAACTTCTCTGTATAATGATGATGTGAAGAACAGTCCTCCAGTGTGCCTCTTTATTGGTTCCAGTAATTAAGTGAAACACATGCTAAGTACTGAAGTATGCAGAAATTAGGACACAACTGCCAGTCTGTGCTAATTATTTTTCTTACAGTTGTATTTATCTAATTTGTGCTGTATTTTATGACTACTTATGTGACTAAATAACACTGGGATGATGCTGAGGCTTTTCTACCCAACATTCATAAACAAATTAAATTCACCAGAGGTCTGTAACATGGTTTAAAATTATATCCTGAGAATCTTCTACTCTAAGTTGCATCTATACTGAGGTATCACTTTTGGAACATCTACCTGAACTAAGTTTAAATCTTAACCTGCCTTTTCTCCAGATGGGTGGTTTGGCTCAGCCTTTTTGTTATGAAAAAGGAAATCCAGTGCCCCTCTGACTCACAGAGGGCTGACTTACTGTTCGATTACACAATCCTTTTGTCTAAAAAGAAGAGCCCAAGTATATTTCTGAAAGATTGTATTTTTCATTTGGCTTATGGAACACTTATAAACTGGGACTCCTGACTGTGATTCCCAAACACAAAACAAAGTCAAAGGTTACAGCATATGTTTTTGCTTCAGCTTCTCCAAATTACTTGCAAATGTATTCAAACACAATGTGAGGAGATACTTTATATTATTGAATATAACAGACTAGAGGGTGCTGCAAAAAAAAAAAAAGGCTGAGGTACCTCAAGCATAAACATGGAAAGAATACATTGGTTTAGAAACCCATAAATCCTTATTTGAATCTGCCAACCTGAAAGCCAAGTAAAGCCCGAAAAAACTATTTTTCCTAAATGCTATGTCTGATTAAGCCATACTATTAAATGACAGCTGAACTTTAACATTAATATGATATTATTTAAATAACTGCATGAATTTTTTTTTTATACTAAAATGATGAATGATTTTTGGACAGCTCAATTGACATAAAGCAAGAAACCTCTTTAATGAGATTTGACAAAATGGAGACATATGCAGAATATTCGTTACAGCTCATGTCGCAGAGCCCTTCCTGGGGAGACTTGGGTTTGGTTGTGTCTTTTCTTTCATTCTCTTTTTTTTTTTTTTTTTTTTTCTTTCCCATAGTTCATTTTGATTGTCTACAGGCACTGAACCATCCCTTTCAATTGCCACTTCCTTTCTCCATGGAGTTTGAATTTAGCTTGTGTCATTTACATATTACTCTTAATCAGAGGATTTTATGTGTTGCAGTTTGCAGTTGGAATTGTAAGAAATCTATGGAATGAAGGGATGAGGTTCAGTCATTTTAACCTTTGTCAGCTGGGTATACAAGGACCTAACAAAGATATTTTTCTGAGAAGACTAAAGAACAACTTACTAAATTCTGGGTTTGACATTTTCTAAGCCAAGTGACAAATTAAAAACTCCACTAAATATTTCTCGCTCTCTCTTTTCTTTAATAAGTTAATTGCATTAAGCAAATATGCAACACAAACACATATGGAAAGGGTAACTTCATACTGAACACTTTTGAGGATGCTCTAAACTCCTCCAACACTGTATTTTTCATTGCACCTGACACCATCTACTAGAAGGAAATTTTTCCTTTTTAGGAAGCTGAATATGGAAATATGGACAATGTAGAGAAGCTCAGGCGCTGTTTCACTGGGTAAAGAACACATATCCAGAGATGTCACTAATTTAAAGAAAAAAACCTGCCTGGGAAGGTACTAATATAAACTTAAGGTGAGTAGCAATCACTGGACAATTCCCTTCCTGCAGTTCTACATAGTTTTTTTTGGATGTTGCAATTTTTACCTTTCTGTATCACCTCAGTTTTATCCCAGGGACGATTTTCATAATCTTGAAACCATGCTAAAATCACAAGCTTTGACAGTGTGCCTGCCCCATCTATTCAGACAGACCTTTTTCTCTGCATGTAAATTTATGCTGTCCCAAAATATTTACACACTTTCTCACATAAAAATCTAACAGGTAATAACCCCTGAAAGAACCAAAATTACGCAAGTAAAAGGAACACAGGAAATCGCCATTAAAAAGCTTAATTTTAGAACACACACAAAACCCTCCTAAATACAAAGAAATAAAGATGAGAAATGACTGAGCAAGAGATCATCCCTCAAGCTACAGAAAGCTCTTTCCATAGCTGTGATAAAGCCTTCTATCTAACCATGCCTGTTTTACCACCAGCATAAGATATTCTACAAGCAGTCCACGTAAAAAAAAGTCAGGTATGTCAGCAAAATGCTGAGGTTGAATTAAACCAAAAGATAAAGGCATGGATGAAGAGAGAGGCAAAAAGAGAAAGATCAGAATTGTCCCTACCTTGGCCTTACCTTCGCAACATTCCCGTCAAAATCCTGGAACTCTTCCCCAGGTTTGCATCGGTTTCTCTAAGCTGGGAAGAGAAGAGCCCCATTAAAGGTGAAAGGCACAGGCACTCCATTCTGTACAAAGCATACATAATTCTACTGTCATCTGAGTCAATCAGCTTTGGGACTAGTTCACAACAAACTCTTACGTAAGACTGCCATCGAAGCTCTGAAATTTAAAATGTTTTGCTTGGTTGTCACTTACATAAAAATGGAACCCAAGTTCTTTTCAATGGCAGTAGCATAAAGAAAAGACAAAAGAAAAGACAGTGTCTTTTTACTCATTCTGCAAGAAGGAAACATGTCTATACTGTCCCTTAAATACAAAACTTGTCCTGACCTTATAGCAAACACAACTGGGATGGATGCCCAAGTACTCTGTGAACTGTATGCAGTATATACATAAGGCACAGTGGCACAATATGTATTTTTGCATGTAAGGATCATGTACTCGCTGAAAATAACATTTTTTTTTTGTTTATTAGGACACAGGAAACCTATATTGAAAGTTAAACTTCATTAGTTGACTTGCTCTACAGTTGTCTAAAACCTTGTGAAATAAGTGTAAGCAAAACTGAATGAAAAAAGAAATTTGAAACTGGATGAAAATTATGAAGCACATCAACTTCATGTCCAAGTGGAGGCCAGTGATAAGTGGAGGCCCTCAAGGATCAGTACTAGGGCTGGTCTTGTTCAACACCTTCATTGGTGACATAGACAGTGAAATTGAGTGCACCCTCAGCAAGTTTGCCCATGACACCAAGCTGTGTGGTGCAGCTGACATGCTGGAGAGCAGAGATCCATCCAGAGGGACCTTGACAGGCTGGAGAGGTGGGACCAAGCCAGTCTCAAGAAGTTCAACAAGACCAAATGCAAGGCCCTGCACCTGGGTTGGGGGAATCCCATGCACCAATACAGGCTGGGCAGTGACTGGATTGAGAGCAGCCCTGGGGAGAGGGACTTGGGGATGCTGGCGGACAAGAAGCCCAACATGAGCCAGCAGTGTGCTCTTGCAGCCCAGAGAGCCAACCAGATCCTGGGCTGCATCAAGAGAAGTGTGGCCATTACATCAAGGGAGGTGATTCTCCCCCTCTACTCCACTCTCGTGAGACCCTACATGAAGTGTCCAATTCTAGAAGCCCTGTGACAAGAAGGATACGGACATGTTGGAGTATGTCCAGAGAAAGGCCATAAGGATGATCAGAGGGCTAGAGCAACTCTCCTGTGGAGACAGATTGAGACAGTTGGGGTTGTTAAGTTTGGAGAACAGAAGGCTCCAAGGAGACCTTATTGTGGTCTTCCAGTATCTGAAGGGGGCCTACAGGAAAGATGGTGAGGGAGTTCTTAGGATGTTGGGTAGTGAAAGGACTGGGGGAATGGAGCAAGACTAGAAGTGGGTAGGTTCAGACTGGATGTTAGGAAGATGTTCTTCACCATCAGGGTGGTGAGACACTAGAACAGGTTGCCCAGGAAGATGGCGGAAGCTCCATCCCTGGAGGTTTCTAAGGCCAGGCTGGATGGGGCTCTGAGCAGCCTGATCTATTGTGAGGTGTCCCTGTCCATGGCAGGGGGTTGGAACAAGGTGATCCTTGGGGTCCCTTCCAGTCCTGACAATTCTATGATTCGTATTAAAAAAAAGCAATTACTTCTATTGTTCTCTAAAAGGTATTTTTGTGTTTATTAGTCTTCCACAGATTGATGTCTAGTAATAAAGTGTACAGGAAGAATTGAGTAACGATCCTGTTGCCTCTTTTGCTGCTGATAGCTGAAAGGGAGACATCTTTGGACTTTTTATACTTCTTGCAAGACAGTGGGACATCAACACGTACTGTAAATGATATTGCAATGAATGGTAGTTATGAAATAGAAGGGATCAGTTTCTAACATGACTCAAAACACAGCTGTGTGTACGTACATAAAAACATTCTTTTTCTTCTGAAAGATGAGTATTTACTTATTATCAAATCAGATTAAAAGGATTACCTGACTCATCGACTTCTTTAGTATAAGAAACTTTGGTGTCAAAGACAAAATGTATCCTGTGTAATAAATCCATCAAAACAGTAAAACTGCCAAGGAAAGTGGCAGTATTCCAAAGACAAATCACCCTCACCATAACAAACCACTAATAGATGTTGAATATGTTCATAGCAGCAATATCAAACCCAGTTTCTATTCTGAAGCTCAACATTATAAATATTAGCAGCCAGATTCAATATTTATTACTGAAA
The DNA here is from genome assembly GCA_013396675.1 of Eubucco bourcierii. Lineage (NCBI taxonomy): Eukaryota > Metazoa > Chordata > Aves > Piciformes > Ramphastidae > Eubucco > Eubucco bourcierii. Next base: position 85,042 of record VWZE01016737.1, on the reverse strand, counting down.
TCAGTAGTTACAACCAATGATACAACCTTTTATGCATAAATTTATTGAAGAGGAATTAAGAAAATACTAAGTAGAAGCTAGGACTGGACAACGCCGAGACTTGCTCTTAGTAATACCATATTCAGTGGGAAGGTTTTGACTGACTCTCAGATCTCTGTAATTTCATGCTATGATGGAACAAAGATGAGCATTATATTCCAGGGAGGTCATTCTCTCATTTTTTCCTGATTCATCTAGACAATTCAAGCTCTAGAAAAGCAGTTTAGCCCAGTTTGACACAAGTAACAGAAGAAAAAATGTCACATTTTCTAAAAGGCTCATTAAAAAGCCAGCTTATTTTCTATGCTAGAAGGGAATCTGAAGTACAAATGTATGCTTTACACTGGTCTTTCATTATTCATAAAGATGCATTTAACACTTGGGGCTTCTCCTCCCTTTTCAGAGAAAAGTAACTCTGTCCTTTTTACCATTATATGTTTGATCCTAACTTTCCTCTCTTGCTGCAGGTTTCCACCTGACAGCTCGAATCAGTACTGATAGTTAGGAAGGGGAAGCTGCGTTTTAGAGGTTTGACAAACCTCTAAGCAAGACAACAAGACGACCTCATATTTTTATGGTAATAAAAAAAAAAAAAATCCAGAAAATCAGAGAAATGAATGTTAAAAAAGAAACAAACACATACACACATTGATGGAAGATCTCTAGCTACCTCCCAAGAGAACACTTAAAAATTGCACCTTTTCTTCCTACACTGGCAGAAAAAATATCACAGAGTTTCATACTGCAAGTTTATTTTAAAATTAAATATATGATTGTAGCTCTTCCATTGTTTTGGTTTTTGTTTTCTGGTGTGGTTTTTTTTTTTTTTTTGCTGTTGTTTTTTTGTTTTGTTTTGTTCTGTTCTGGTTTTTGGTGTAGGGTGTGTTTTGTTTTGCTTTGTTTTGTTGTACCAATACCAGTGCCCTGCAGAAGTCAAAAAACCTACTGAACGACTTATGATGGCATTGTCCAGTTTCACAGAGCTGCTGCAGTTAACATTCTGAAATATGCTTTGATATCAGCAATGGTAAATCTACACACTACTTAAGAAAACTTTTAAAAAATAAAATTAAGAATAAGGAAGGAAGATGAACAAGATGCTGATGTTGATATCTTGCCTGACTTGGACATATTTTAATTTGAGGTTTTCCTAAAAAATGCTGCATCTTCTAGTGTCCTGCATGTAACCTATCTGGCTTGTAGCAGAACTTTTATCTTTCCTCTTTGGTTTTTAAAAAAAGAAATTAAACAAGTTTACTCTGTAGACAGGAAAATTCTTATATGTAAATTTAACCACATTAGAGAGACATGAACTCATTTAAACTTTGCTTGTGAGACCACAACTCAAGTTGACATTTGACTTTCAGAAGACAAGTTCATTCCCCGGCTAATAATAATCCCAACCATTCTGCACAAAGCTATTGTGCACTGACAGAGCTTCCTCTGTCCTGGTTTTTAAAACATGCCCAGAAAATGGAAAACTATCCAAGTTATCCAAGATCATCCCTGACTGTACATCTGGGCTTGACAGATCTGAATTCCATAAGGAAAGTATTTTTAAGTGACATACTATAAGAACTTGGAATTTGAGATCTTCAGTTTGTGACAAAAGATCTTTCATGGCCCAGTAGCGAGATGTACTTTCCTAGAATACCCTTCTTCTTTTGAACCCTGCTCCTTGAAACTTACAAGTTTTGCCATTACAGAAATCTGCTCTTCAAATGGAAAGCACAGAACAGGAAAACAAGCCATGTGTACACATAACCATTGGAACTATACTCTTTCTTTTTCTTTCCAGAGGATTTTTAAGACCAGCACAAAGGGATACACACTACTCATCTCCATTGCTGAGGTTTTATCTGTCCAGCTAGAAACAGAAATCCATGCCAGACTAAGCAGTCACTTGCAATTTCAGGAGTGGAGGTGAAATAAGACACAAAGCTACCTGAAGAACACTTGGTAAATGCTCACTGTTGTTACTTGTATTTAATGATTTAGTTACACTTATTGTTTTAGAGTAGCTAATGCACAAGACATCAGGAAGCAACTGGTACAATGGACAGTAAATGCCTCATTAAAGTTGTCATATGAGGTTTTACCAATCGAAGTCATCCAGGTAAAGAAACTCCCTGGGACAGATAAAGGAGTTTTCTTAAGTGGCATTGGTCAGCTAGAGGTCTGTAGGAGGATTTGGCTTTGGCAAAATTGGACACCCAAGAAATTATGTGATCAACATGCGACAGACTGAAATTCACAGGTGCAGTCACTCCTGCTTCATAGCATTTCTTAGACTGATGTTGAAAGAAGCTGTATGTGTTGGATGAGCTGGGTCTCTGAGTGTCTTAATTAACTTTACAGAGTAGAATTGATCCATATGGAGGCAACTTAAGCCTAAAATTGCATAGATAACTTATCTGGACTGCAGCGACAGAGCTGCAGTACTTTTACACGCAACTGCCTAAGGAAACAATTATTAGCATTTGAAGCTGCAAAGAGTAAGGTTCATCAACTCGGCCACAACACTGAACTCAGAGAGTCCAAGAAGTCATTGCAATGAACACTACAATAAACTTTCTGTCTAAGGACAGAAAACTGTCTTAACTATGACATTAGTAACAGAAAGCTTGCTTCCAACAGCGGATTTGGTGACTTCAGCCTGACACCTAATAGGAGAGGCCTTGCAGTATCGTACCCATGTAAAACACTTTTCAAGTGCTTCACTGCAGATGGTGACTATGCCTCACAATAGCAGCTGATTCACATAAAACTGATCAATATGCTTGATTATTTTTGCATGCACAGAGAACTTGCTCAAAGCAAAGAAAATCTGAGACCTGCAATTATTTATTATCAAACTTACCCTCTCCCGAGCACGTTGGATCTTTTCTCTGTCATGGTTGAGGTTTTCCAGCATCTCTTGTCCAATCTGCTCTGCATTAAAAAAAAAGTAAAATAAAAATAATTAAAAATACAGTTTATGACTGTAAGGCCTAAAAATGACAGATTACGTGGTAACAATGTAATATTTCATCCAATTCTGGGTTCCCCAGTTCAAGAGGGACAGGGATCTACTTGTCCAATGTAGTCCAATGGAAGGCTACAAGGATGATTAAGGGACTGGAGCATTGCCTTATGAGGAAAGGTTGAGAGACCTGGGGCTGTTTACTCTGGAGAGAAGACTGAGAAGGGTTCTAATAAATGTATATAAATATATGAGGGCTTGTGCTCATTTGAAGCTAACTGAAATATTTTAATGAGAAAAATTAGATTATAGGCTGTGAAAAGGAAACAATAGTGATGTCTGCTTCACTCATAGGTTTGCTGAGACATATAAAAACAAGGACACAAACAGGTAAGACAGTGTCTGTGTCTGCTGGAGCCTGTATTTCTCTTCTGTTTGGATCTCTGTAACCCAACCAATCATTCTGCTTCTATCCCCCCTTGTTGATGCTCCAAATTCACTTTGCACATAAGTCAGACCCTGGGATAAGGTAGAGGGGTGGAAAGAAGGTGGGAGGGTGGTTGGGAGCCCCTCCTGGGGACTCTGATTTCTATGAGGGGTATTGTGTTTCTGTATTACTTTTAACTTGTATATTTCTGTATGTAGCTGTAACTGTTGTAATATATTGTAAGTATCTGCTTGTATATAGTGCAAAGCTGTGAATATAAAGCTTAATTCCTTAACTTCCAGATGGCTGAGTCTGGTCTGAGCGATTTCATTGTGTGTGGGGGGCAGTTAACTCCCAAACCATAACAGGGCTGGGGGTCAAGAAGGAAGGGTCAGCTTCTGCTGACTTGTGCCCTGTGATAGGACGAGGGGCATTGGATGTAAGCTGCAGCACAGGTAGTTCCACCTCAACATGAGGAAGAACTTGTTTATTGTAAGGGTCACAGAGCACTCCCTAGAGAGGTTGTGTTCTCTAGAGACTTTCAAGATCACTCTGGTGTGTTTCCTGTGCAACCTGTGCTAGATCATGTGGTCCTGCTCTGGCAGTGGGTTGGACTTGTCTCCAAAAGTCCCTTCCAACCCCTCAGATCCTGTGATCCTGTAATGGCATTTAATAAACGTAATGGCCTCATCACTCCTAACTGCAAAGAGGAAGACGTCATTACACTAAATTTGTTGAGCAGCATAAAACTGAAGCAGTAACAATGAAAAGAGAAGCAGTTCTCCTTTAATTATTTGTGGTTGCCTAGCCCTGGAAACTCAGGTCAACTTTTGGTGCATGAAACAAAGACAAGACTTTCAGTCTTGCTCTGAGTGCTAGTTGTTCGCACTTGATGCACACCCTTCAATTTCACTCCTTGTCTACTAAAGGAAGTTTAGAAGCCTTTGCTAAATCACCAGCCATCCTTACACCTCTAAAGACTGGGAGAAGTCACACTAGAAGAAATCAACTCTGTGCCTCTCAGCAGTTACTAGTAACACTTAAATAAAAGCTATTTCAGGTTAAGCCCAGTCGCAGGTGTCTGTTTTGCTCCACCGTAGACTATTTCTGGCAAGCTTAGAGATATGCTGTAATGGATCTCCTGATGTTTTCAATAGCAGACATATACATTAATCTAATGTCATCACCATTTGTTCACACAGGGGTTGTTTGCTTCCGCAGCTTTCTGCTGAACCAAAGATTGCAAAACTATAGTAGAGAGGCCTCAAGATATGGTACAAAGAAAACACAAGATGCCAAAACTTTACTCTTCAAACGGCTTCAGTTAAATGCTCCTCTAACACTGAAATTTAAGCAGCAAGTATAGAGAAGAGATTTTAATCTTCAAAGCTCTATAGAAACATTAAGAAACCCTCCCTGTATATCCCTGAAGGAAAAAAATAAGTTAAATCATTCCCATTTTACAGGCACAAGGAAATGGTGCAGCTGTAGCTTGCCTCAGGAAACACAATACGTGTGAGACAATCAGCATTTTTGTCCACATTCATTTAGGTTACTTAGCTAGTTTGCCAGAGAGACACACCAAAATTGAGTAAAACTACAAAAAAAAAAAAAAAGGGATTTTTTTGTTAATAAAAAAACCATGTCTTGCTTTCCTTCTAGTGAGTGGGATCTTAAAAGGTAATTATTTGAAGAACTTCAAGAAACTTAATCGTTAAAGAGTCGTTAGTAGAACAAACATGACTATTCTTGTGGGTTTTAATGGATAAAGTCCATTTCCAGGAAGCAAGAACCCAATCACCTCAAACTTCAAAAACTGGAGCTGAGCATTTGTTTCCCCCTCCCCCCAGATTCATTTATCAGGAGATATACACTCTGCTAGATAAAGTTGAAGGAAATTCATTACATATATATTTCTCTATCTGTTGCCAAGTACAGTACAAGTAAGAAAAATATTTCCTCAGATATCTGACCACAAATTGACATCCTCATTATGCTATCTTGTCCCTCTTGGCTTGCTGCTCTTTACTTTTAGCTGTATATACAATGCCTCCCAAAGGTGAAAAGTGGTAAGATATGTGGTTATTGAGTTAAAGCTGTAAGGTGCACTACAGCCACACACATGGTAGTCTAAGAAGAGAGATTTGCCTGTGTTTCCATGCCAAAGGATTTAGTAGATTAAATTATACTGAGCTTATTCCTCATCAAAGCACTCAAAATACCATTAATACACAAACATATGCATGCATTCAATGTAATCTGGGGAGAAAAAACGAAGCAAAATCCTCTAAACTAAAAACAACAAATTCCTAACCAAGTAGTGGGAGGTGAAATGATAACATGCATTTTACTGGCAAAAAAATCATACATATGTTTGCACAGACATAAATGAATGCGAGGAGTAGATTTTCCTTCACTGGAATAACTACAAATGGCTAAAATGGTCTCACAAAGCTCAAGAAATATCTTTATAGCAAACAGTTCTATTTTTATTATACCAATTTAAAGCATATTACTGTGTGGGGCTGCTTTGCTTTTTTTTTTTTTTTTTTTTTCTTCATCTTCTTCCTGTCACTGGCAAGTTCACACTCTTAGCTTTTTATAATGATTGAGTTTATTTTCCAACCATCAATGTGACAGCAGCATCAACTGTAAGTGAGGGTAAAACACCATCACTTTGACGAATAGTCTATTTTCCTCTCATTGTCAATGACTGAAGACATCAATAAATAAGGAAGGAGAGCATGTCAGCCAGAATATCACAGAATGAATTGTTGATATGACACTTAGGGATTAAACCTTCAGCCATGAAGTTCAACCTAGCAGAGGGGTCTGAGAACTGAGATAGTTGCATTTCTTCCTAGCAGCCTCCATAGATAAATAATTGGACGGATCATCAATTTTACAGGAGCAGCTTTACTCTACACACACTTTGGTTGATGATCTTTGGCCTTTTTTGGGCTAAAACAACAACATACGTTGAACAAAGAGACACAACAGAGGTAACATAATTTCACAGCAAGTTTGCAAACATAAACCAACACCTTTATCCATAGATCCTCTTCATACCCCCACTCTGTGCAGAACACTCACTGATGATATCAAGACTCATTGATGGCATCAAGAGAAGCGTGGCCAGCAGGGCAAGGGAGGGGATTCTGTCCCTTTGCTCTGCTCTTGTCAGACCCCAACTGGAGTACTGTGTACAGTTCCGGAGCCCTCAGCACAGGAAGGACATGGAAGTGTTGGAGCAAGTCCAGAGGAGGCCATGAAGATGATCAGAGGGCTGGAGCAGCTCTGCTATAAGGACAGGCTGAGAGAGTTGGGGCTCTGCAGCCTGGAGAAGAAAAGGCTTTGAGGAGACCTAATAGTAGCCTTCCAGTATCTGAAGAGGGCCTACAGGAAGGCTGGGGTGGGATTATTGACAAGGTCTTGCAATGACAGGACAAGGGGCAATGGGTTTGAACTGGCAGAGGGGAGATTTAGACTGGATGTTAGGAGGAAGTTCTTTGCAGTGAGGGTGGTGAGACACTGGCACAGGTTGCCCAGGGAGGTTGTGGTTGCTCCCTCCCTGGAGGTGTTCAAGGCCAGGTTGGAGGAGGCCTTGAGTAACCTGTACTAGTGGGAGGTGTCCCTGCCTATGGCAGGGGATTGGAACCAGATGATCCTTGAGATGCCTTCCAACCTCACTGTTCTATGGTTCTATGACAGTGAAACTTGATTTTGAGCTCAGCCTCAGCAGACCCAGGAGCTGGACCAATTGCTCCCCAACTAGACCCAGGGCTACCAAGCCTTAATGCCATGCCCAGGCCTCAACAGGCCCAGTGGAGCAGCTAGCAATGAGCTGGCAGCCAAGGGCAGGAGAAGGCTGCTTTTCCCCACAGATGAAAGGATAATAGCAATGTGCCCTTCTGGCCAAGAGAGCCAATGCCATGCTGAGGTGCACCAAGAAAAGCGTCCAGTAGGTCTAGGGAGGTTCTTCTCCTCCTCTACTCTGCCCTGGTGAGAACACACCTGGAATACTGTGTCCAATGTTGGGCTCCCCAGTTCAGGAGAGACAGAGACCTGCTGGATAGAGTCCAGCAAAGAGTCACAAGAATGACTGGGGGACTTGGCCATCGCCCCTATGAAGAGAGACTGAGAGCATTGGGGCTGTTTAGTCTGGAGAAGAGAAGGCTGAGAGGAGATCTGACCCATATGTGCAAATATCTGAGGGGTGGGTGTCAAATGGATGAGGCCAATCTCCTTCTGGTGGTCAGCAGCAATAAGACATAGAGAAGTGGCTAAAAACTGGAACACAGAAGGTTTCACCTCAACATGAGGAGAAACTTCTTTACGGTGAGGGTGACAGAGCCCTGGAGTAGGTTGTCCAGAGAGGTTGTGGAGTCTCCTTTTCTGGAGGCATTCAAAGCCCACCTGGAAGCATTCCTGTGTGAACTGCTCTAGGGAATCCTGCCTTGGCAGGGAGGTTGGACTCGATCTCTGGAGATCCCTTCCAACTTGTAATGTTCTGTGATTCTGTGTGTGTGTTGGAAGAGGAGAGACTAGCATTGGCTGTGCACTCCCTTAAATAGGAAGATACAGGAACACAAAATTGAATAACAGATTACAATATCCTGGGCCTCCCGCTGGGACAGGCCACCCACCTCCCTTTGGACTCTCTAGTCTCTGGAGGACTTTCTTTATGGTTATACCAATTAACCCTTAATTTCCCATAACCTACAACATTGTGAAAATCTTTCTTCAGTATTCCAGTTGGAATCTCCTCAAGAATTACTTGTACCCATAACCCCTTGTCATTTCCCTGTTTTTTCCTGTGTGTGCAAGAACAGACACATGGTCTTTAACTTCTGTACTGAGTCTGCTGTGGCTTCGTGTGGATCCCTCCCCCAATAACTTATTGCAAATCTCCCCTAGAGAGAGAAAATTCACTACAGCTCAGGATTTGGAAGATCAGATAATGAATGTTTACAGTTAAACTAAATATAACAGCATAGACAAAAGAAACTGATACAGAATACAGCAACCTTAGAGGAGGTGGGGATGGAGTAAAGCAGTAAAGCAGCAAAGCAGTGAAGCAGCAGTCAGAACTGCTGAAGCAGCGGCAGGGGGAGATAGCAGTGAGCACAGGAAGCAGCAAGGGGAGATAAAAGTTGTGCTTCCAGACATAAAGTTTTTAATGCTCCAATGAAATTACATGAACTTATCCATTGTTACCACTTTATGGCCTATCCCTGACATGTCCACCTCTGCACTCAAGAGATTCCAGTATTTTTCCATTTTACCTAAGTTTCGCTGTTCCTAATTTTTATGTCCAAGTTAGAAATCTAGCTCAAACACCCACACAGTTAAACCCAAAAAAACCCTATCGTTGCTTCTAACAATCCTTTCTGCTCCTGAATAAGGCCTTTTGAATTTGCCTGTAACCTCTATGCTGCATTTATTACATGTACAATTCATAATTAATACACGTTCCACAAAGCTCGATTTTTAATGCCTACACACATATCAAGGATGCAAACCAAGTTGTCCTTGATTGTTTTTTTTCTTTTCCTTTTTTTTTTTTTGCCTCCAGCCATTTAAGTATTTATTTACTTTATCAGCTAAACTGATTCTGAAGGAGTTTTGCAGATCATTCAAGTCAATAGCACTTTTTTTTTTGTTTCCCCCTCAAGAATGACTAACATATTCACTCAAGAGATATGGAATGAGCCTCTCCAGGCTTTTGGATAAACAAACACACATTTTAATGAATTTTGAAGACAAAGTTACCAGTTTTCTTTTCATTTTTCTATAGAAAAATACATTTCCTAAGAGACAGCATGTATCTTCATATGGTTTCATATATAAAAAGCAAAGCAAAACAAAAACCCCAAAGAAACAAATAAGCCCACCAAAATAATCCTCCAAAATCAAAAAAGCTTAAAAACAACCAAATGATGGAGAGGATGCCTGGAAGTAACATTTGTCTGATCCCATCATAAATACAATGAATGTGTCTGAGCTATGTAATGAAAGATGGGAAAAGACAAACTAGTTTATACTGGGAAAAGTAGAAGATCACACTAAAATCCAAGGTGTCTGTTCTACAGAATCATGAAATAAAGAATCACTGAGAAGGCAACGGAGTGGGAGTGGAGAACACTTCCACTGTGAGACCCTCAGCTTTGCCTACTGAATAAAGCCGTTTGGGGAGCAGAATTCTGTGTTGCCTTAGCACACAGGCATTGCATGCTCTGAAGACATAGCTAAAGCTTATGGAAGAAAAACTATGCTGACACAGCCACAAACTCAGTAAACATATTTAAGGCTGGGACACTTCTTTTCCAAAAGTCACTCCATTTTTGGACAGGTTAAATGTTTGGCTTTTAGGAGACAGAAATCATCCACAGCAGTGTTTGGGGGGCAAAAAAAACCTGCTAGAAAAGCACTAAATGAGAGCTGTTCAGAGGTGACAGTAAGCAGATTTACAAACTTGGAAAATGTATGTTTCAGGACTTAGAAGAACTCAGGACTGAGTCAAATGCTTTATGCTTCTAACAGCAGAAAGTTAATAAAGAAAGTGATGACATCTTTAAATGTAGGGACAGAGGTAAAAGTCCTGTAATTTTACAAGTTCACAGTTGATATATAGTTACAGTGAACAGCCAATATAATTAGAGACAGGAGGATTTAGATCATTAAAGTCATTAAAAGTCGAGTACAGGTTAATACAGATAAATGAAGGATAATATAACAGCTATAAGCCGACAGAGAGAAAATTTGTAGAGCATTAACAGAACAACTCTCACATTTCACTGGTGCTCAAATGCCTCAAGAATCTGCCAGGAAAAAAGTTAATCTGTGTGCTGTTAAGTGGTCACTTAACACAATAAAATAAAAATTAGCTACATGCTGTAGGGACTACTTGGTTTCTTCAGGAGAAGCAAATGCTGTACAGGCAGAAAGAGTAGTGACAATCAACAGCATACCTTGAGGATATTCAACACTTCCAGAGCTGTCAGAAGTTCAGTTGCAAGAGAGGATAAAAGATTTCACTCAGTCTCACTGTGAAATCAAAAAAAACCCCAAAAACACTAAAAATACCTCCCAATCCTCCAAAGTCCAAGATGTCCACCAAACTTAAAATACAAACATTTTTCAAATGAAAAAAGGTCCCTATAAGCTATAATGGATGCTCATGAAATTATTTTCATTGGCCAGCAGCAAAACGGGTCTGTTGATTTTGAGGTTAGGGAAACCAGAAAGAAAAACATCCAGAACACCTAATCAGAATTCAGAATTTGTGCTTTGTTCAAAATACGGAAGAAAAAGTATTTGAGGAAGGTGCCACATGCCTTTAAGAACAAACTGAGAGCATTTAATAACCAACACCTCCCATGGTCCAGGCCTACTCTGTCCTTCGCAAGGAAAAGCAAAAAAAGAAAAAAAGAAAAAAAAGAAAAAAAGATAAAAGAAAAAAAAGNAAAAAAAAAAAAAAAAAAAAAAAAAAAAAAGAAAAAAAGTTAAAAAAAGAAAAAAAGTAAAAAAAAGAAAAAAGAAAAAAAAGAAAAAAGAAAAAAAGAAGAAAGAAAAAAAGAAGAAAGAAAAAAAAGAAAAAAGAAAAAAAAGAAAAAAGAAAAAAGAAAAAAAGAAAAAAAAAAGAAAAAAGAAAAAAAGAAAAAAGAAAAAAAGGAGGAAAAAAAAAAGAAAAAAGAAAAAAAAAAGGCAGGTGAATTAGAAGAAAATAGCAAAAAGACAGGAGAAAGATGAGATATGACAGACCCAGTAACTTCACCTCCAGTAGCCTTTTCTTTTTCTGAGGTTTCAGACATTTTCTGAAATCCTAACTTACATCAATCTGCTGGTATAAAACTACTCATTTCTCACTAACTGATGTATTTTTTTTTCTGTCTACTCCCATCACCCATTTATCTGAGCTCCTTTACTAACATCCTCACAGCAATATTCACAGGAGGTGGCAGACTTTGATTCTCCTGAGTGCTTGTCTACATTGAAGTCCAGCCATTGTTCTAGCCATCCACCAGCTCGGCAATGCTCATCTGCTCCAAATCCCTCCCTTTACATCTCCTTTCCCTGCTGCTCTTCCTTCAACTAAGTTCTAAAGAACAAGAAATCTTTGCTTAGTGCATCAATAAGTAAACAACTTACATAAGTGATTGAAACGAGTAGCAAGTGAAGTTGAGAATCAACTCTCAGAACCTTCTTTTCCTATTACTTTAAATGCTGTCAGGTTGGAAGAAGTCCCTGCTTGCTCTGAGCTTGGTTCAGGGAGTGGATGCTGCTTCATTACAATGCTGCCAATCTCAAACTTTTCTGAAAGTGATTTAGTAGGTGAGAGTATTACCAATCCTGATTGCATCTGAATTAAACTGAAGAAGCATATCCTCTAAAACTTGACTCACAAGCCACCACTCAAAACAGACTCTAAACAGTAATCCTTCAGTTCACCTAACTAAGGCTTCATTCATAGCCATTATTTAACAAAAAATGGTGCACTATCTACCAGGTTTGTTATAAACTCAAAGCAGTGTAAATAATTACTTTGGATTCTGTAGCACTGGTTATTTAAAAAACTTTAAACTGTGTAGGCAGAGAGTTGGCAACTTAGACTCTCGCATTCAGCATTTGTAAAGTTTGCCCTACCTCTATAGTTGACTTTTCTGGTCTCTTCTCACAGGTTAGTAGTGATAGAAAAAGAGGGATCAGCCTGAAGCTGTGACTGGGTAGGTTCAGACTAGATATTAGGAAAAATATTTTCCCAGCGAGTGGGTAGGCACTGAAATGGGGTCCCCAGGGAGGTGGTTGAGTCACCAACCCTGGATGTGCTTAAAAAACGTTTGGACATGCTTAAACACCGTTTGGATGTGGTGCTGGGGGATATGGCTTAGGGTGCACCTCGTAGAGTAGGGTTATCGGTTGGACTTGGTGCTTCTGAGGGTCTTTTCCAACTGGAATGACTTATCCTTAAAGCAATAAATGCACTTCAAGAGACAGAGTTGAGCACAAACCAGATGAGACAGCCTATCAGCCAACCAGAAAACAGAAAACAAAACTACATTAGCTTTTCAAAAGAGAAGAAACTGTTTTGAAACACTGAAATATGTTTTAAAATTGATGTGTGCAGCAAAAGATTTTTTTTTTCAAATTTATTTAACTATGGAAAAAAACATAAGATATGACATTTAAACAGCACAAAGATGAAGAACAAAATCTGCTACTTATATCTGTGAGACCAGAAACCTTTTTTTAAATTAAAAAAAAATTTTTTTTTTAAATGATTCTTCATGATCTATTTATGTAGCTAAAACTCATCAAGAGGAACAAGATTCTTTGCAGCATCTTAGCTTCTGGACATCAGAAAACCGGTGAGAACAGGTAGCCCAGGGAGGTTGTGGTTGCTCCCTCCCTGGAGGTGTTCAAGGCCAGGTTGGAGGAGGTCTTGAGTGACCTGTGCTAGCTGGAGGTGTCTCTGCCTATGGCAGGGGATTGGAACCAGATGATCCTTGAGGTCCCTTCCAACCTTACCATTCTATGATCCTATGATAAGAGTATATCCTTCAATTGTTACCATCTGAGAAATTGCTCCTCGATGCAAAAAAAACCCAATGTCACCAAATGAAAACAAAGCCAGAGCCAAATAAAGTGGTTTTTGAGTTTGTTCTGGTTTTCCCAAATGTCTTGATGTGCCAAGGTTGACTCTGAATCCACAGGTAGATTAGAAAGTCAGGAAAGTTGGCAAAACAAGCAAAAAAGTCTATGCTTGTTTGATCTGTAATACTGCCATAGAGCTACAGAGTGTTTTAACCTCTCTTGTACCATTCAACAATTCATTTTAAATGTGAATGGAACTATCTCCTGCTGCATTCACATGCATATTAAAACAACAATATAAAAAAAAAAAATTGTGTCCAGACATTAGAAAAAGAAAGTAAATCCAGAGGATGATTTTAAATATGCTTAAAATCATTGACCAAAAAGAGTAGCAGTCTGCATAAAAAGAAAGCCTTCTGAAAACAGCATATAGATAGGTAGAGATAGATAGAAATGAAAAAAAAAAGTTTCTTAAACATCAGAAAGCCCTCAAAGCAGGTGAACAGCTCAGCAACCTCGAAGCTGGCTTCAGTGCAGCTCATTCTTTGAATACGAATTAGCAATGGGTAATGGCAGCATATTTATGAGGCCTTTTGCCTGGTCCTTTTCTCCAGTGAATGCTGTATTATTCATTGCGTGTGCCCTGACCCCAGTGCGCTCCTGTTCTGACAAATCATACTTGATTAAGACAAATCTTTATTAGTTAGCTAGTCAACTTCCCCATTTATCATTTGCAAATCTCCTTTTCCTTTCTGAGTACAGTAAAAGGTAGCAAAACCTTTTCCCCCCCCCCCCCCCATGTAAAATTAAATGCTTGTTACAGACGGTAGGTGCAAACAGGAGCCTACAAGTTTGCAATACATGACAAAACAAAGGTATAATGGGCATAAATTACAAATGTAGCGAGCCTCTAACACAACAGCATACTTCTAGTAGGCTGAGGAAACGTTAATTAGCTCATTCTTTCAATCTTTCCCAGTTTTCCTCTAAATAAATCTCTCAAAATCTAAATGGCATATAAAAGAATTGTATTGCAAAGTCGGAGGCCGAAAGTGCCAAGGTTCAAAAAAAAAAAAAAAAGAAAAAAGACAAAGGAAAGTTACTGTTCAAGGTTTCTAACAAAACTAAAAAATACCTTCTAAAAGTTGACCTATAAAAGGAGGTAAAATTAATTTAAAATTATTCAGGAAGCTTTGATTTCCCTGGAAAATGCAATACTGCTCTGAAGAGGTGGTACTTTGGAGAGGAGAAAGCCCTTTCAAGACAGTGTTAGCTGAATACAGTTGGGAAGTTACAACTAGAAAGCTGTGAGGTGTGTAAAGCACACCAGGTTTATCATGATAGTGCTTCTCTTACAGAGAAAGATGTTGCTTCTATCAGGACTCTGGAGATCTGAAGCAGCTACTTGGAGTAGGAGAGACAAGGAACAGAGGGAAGAAACAGTCCATAGCTTATTGGGCTGTCTGCCAGCTCTGCCCTGGATTTTTATTTGGGTTTCTGGAGGATCTCTAGAAATGTTCATTTAGCTATGCCATTGTTTGGTGGTGAAGTTTAGTAGCTTGTGTATTTTATGGTATTTTGAATCTGGGTTTTATACACACTGATATTTCTACCTACCAGTTAGAATCTGTGCTAATTTAAAATACACAGTACATTAAAAACCTGCACCTAAAGGGCAAAATGACAACACAAACATCTCTGTGCTGGTCAGATGGCACAATTCTTACAGACTCCTGTCTTCCTCCACTTACACCTGCACATCTCAAGCCATTTTCCCTTTGTTTATGTTTCTAGTTTTATCCTGTGGGACCAATGGAGCTATGGATTCTGCTCCTTTTTCACACACATGCTAAGTGCCAGTTATTTCTGTCTGCAATGTTGCCTTCGATTACACACAGAGCAATGCTGAGAAAATCACTGCTACAACAAGCCCACAGCAAGGGTACAGAGAGAACAATGAAAAATAGCTGATGGCCTGGCAAATCACTGTTTTCAGGAAGTACATGAGAACAGTACAAGGAAAGAATATAGACTGATTTTTACATCCAAGCTGGGTTTGCAGGGCTATACATATTTAAGGAAAAAACAAAACAAAACAAAACAAACAAACAAACAAAAAAAAGCCTCTGCTCTTGTCAAAGACGACAGTTCTGGAAATTGCTGAGATGAAAATAAAGACTTTCCCATAACAACTTCTTTACAGCACTCCTCAGAGCGGAATTGTATTGTAAGAATCAAGTTAAGCTTTCAGATGGCCTTTAGGAGGTAGACTTCATGGGGCCTTTACTGCATGTGGACACAACTTGTTTCTAAGGCATCCCTGCAAGGAAATACTGTTGCAAACCCTAATTTTTCACTAAGTGTGTAAGCTGGCAAGCATGCTTTCTTCGGATGCAGCAACTCAGCAACTCTTACTGGTGGATTTGGCATCTCCACACGAGACTGATGCTATACAGTTTAACTGGGGGCAAATCTGGAGATTTCACACAAGAAACCCCTCCAGAACAAATCAGTTTACTGCATGGGGCAGTAGTTTTTGCTTGGATGCTCTCCTGAAGCAGTTGCCTGCAGCAGTTCAAGTACTGTCTCAGCTACTGGACACGATCTTTAGAGTCCCTGATGATTTATTTGGGTCAGTGTTACCAGAGAGACAGCTTCTCCCTGTTGGGTGTTACTTAAATTGCAGTCAGTGGAGAAAACATGCGCTGGAGGTGCCATGAAGAGGTGCTGGCAGCTGAACAGACTCTGTGAGGATATCCTGGGTTTAGATGACATCTCCCTTCTCTTGTGGTCTGCCAGCCCTCAGATATGTTAGCATGCAGGACGTGATGCCAAAGACATCAGGTTGTCTGCCTTGGAATGTAATTAACAATTTTCTAGGACTTGCTGGCAGGCCACTGTTAACATTTATTTGTGTGAATGCTCTGTCTGCCGCAGACAGAACAAATTAAGTATGTTCTTTTTTTTGTTGTGCCTATTTCTACATTTCTAGAGGACCAATGCAAGCGAAACAGCATGCCCAGCAGTCCCTAGTTTGACACAGTGAAGAGACAAGTATCTGGGTTTTCTGTCATGCTCAAAAATCAAGAACAGGGGGAGGCAAGGTCAGATCTGGGAAAGGACCCTGCACTGCTGGGTTCTGTATCTGAAATGAAAGGCATGCCACCTATGGGCAAGTATCAGCCGGCCTGCCATCCTCTCTGATGTTACCACTGCCCATGGCCATCTTCACATTTGATTGCCATTTTGAATGTCAGTGTAAAAAAAAAAAGAGAGAGAGAGAGAGAGAAAGGGGGGTGGGGAGAATTTTTGCAGTCTTAAACATTGCAAGATAGAAATTTGAAGGATAGGAATTTTATTACTGGCTCTGCCACTATTGTCTGGTAAAGATTTGTGCCTGTTCCCCCATTTCTAAAACGGGTGTGAAGGAACCCACATTGACAGAACACTGTATGTATCAATAAAATGATTGTATTTCTATGGAAGGCATTGAAATACTGCCCTTACCTTCCTGGATATTAATTTGTCTTGCAACTACTAGTTTGAATTTATTTTATTATTGGAAAAAAAAAGAGAAATTATTTTATAAATAAAATCTGAGATGCCATCCTCTTGTCAAAACCAGGACATTATATTTAATCTCATAAAAGTTTTCCAGGTTATTTGAGCATCAAAATATAATTATCCCATGATCTGCTGAATTGGTAAATGATTGCAGTATGACATTTTAATGCAAACACCCAGTTCACAAACATAACTTTGCTGGAAATTCTCAAGAAGTGTTAAACCGATGTCAGTGTCTCAGTAATTTTGCAGTTTAAAAACAGTTAGAAATGTAATGACTACACTGCACTTGATTAAAGCATTTACAGCTCTAATCAAAAACTGACAGCAAGATCAAAGATGTTAACTTAAATCTCTCTTCTAATTATGTTTAAAATGCCACACCTCAGGCCTGTCTCTCCTCTTCTTTTTCAAACCAAATTCTGCTTAAGAAAGATCTAACACTTCTTAACAGTTCATTATCCAATAAAACTATTCAAAGCTTAAAAGCAATCTACACAATTAGTCAGGACCTCAGGGAGTCCACCGGTAGTCTTTATTACAGGGCTTCATATTAAAACACCTTAATTATATTTGTCAAATGGATTTCATTAAAACCCATCGTCACTTTAATTTTCATATTTTGACAGTGCTGGCATAGCATTATTACCACCTGCCAAGCTATGAACTACAACAAAATTATCAAATTCCTTCAAATACTAAGCAGTTTCTTTTTGTACCTGACCAATGATTTTTTAAATTTTTTTTTTTTTTGTGTGTGTGTGTGTGTGTAGACACCATAATTAAGAGGGATAATTAAAGTCCCATGTTCATGCAGCACATATGCAAGCTCAACGCACAGCGCATCCGTTGCAGGTGTGCAAATACGAACCTATATGGATACCTGGTTGCCAGGAGCAAATCACACAAAAGGTAGGACACATACACTGAAGTGCTTCTGAATAATAAAGCCAAGACATCAAACAGAATGCACTATTATTTAATCAAATGACAACCATGATGACTTGAAAGCAGAGGACATTTTAACTTCTACTCATTATGCTGTCATTTCGACACAACAGATCTGGGGATTATGACCATATACTGTAACCACAGCTTTATTTTAGACATAATCCAGGGAGGTTCCATTTGACTTCAGACAATCACACTGAAATACAATTAAAACAAAGTTGTCGGTGCTGTGACAAGAGTTTCTGATATTTATGATACTTTCCCAGTGCAGGACATGTTGAGGTATTTTTTTCTTTCATTTTTCTTTTTTAAACTTTTTTTCTCCCCCCCTTAATGCCACAGCAATTAACAGCTTTAGATAATTACCAATAATATAAAAACCAGGTACCAGCGCCTGTCACGCAACACATACAGGCTGGTAGTGTCATGTTGGGTACAGAAATAAAGGATTTCCTATTTTTTTATCTGAAATGCTGTATGGAGTAAACTGAAACAAACCAGCAATTTGCCATTACTGTGCTTTCATTCGCTGAGTTAAATTCAAGGTTGATTAGCTCCATGTTCTTCAGTGAACATGTGTATGAGATGACTTTGGCCCGCAACGGATAAAACAATGGCATGCAGATTGCAATGGGGAAAAGAACAGAGAATTTGCCTTGCTTTCATATAATCATAGCAAGAAATTAGAAATGAAGAGGTTTCTACCATATGTCTAACACACTTCGCTGCTTTGTACAAAGGTCTCAAGAGTAATGATCTCCGTGTGTTATGAATATTTTAAGACTTATTAAATGCTCTTGCATTATTGTGGGTAAAAACTATGGGATTTTAAAGAACCTGTTTAAATGACAAAAGAAGAATTTAATAATTTTTTAATGGGTTATCAAGGAGGAAAGCCTCAACCTCTTTCACACCACATTGCAAGTTTTAGAAGAGGAATTGCTGAAGACATGCTGGGGTTTTTATTTATTTATTTTTTATTATTATTCCTATCTTTCTTTTTTTATTATTATGTATTGTCTTTGAGTTACAAAGAAATAAAACAGAGTGCATACAAGCAAGAGTGGACAGCAGGGCAAGGGAGGGGATTCTGCCCCTTCACTCTGCTCTCATCAGACCCCATCTGGAGTACTGTGTGCAGCTCTGGAACCCTCAGCACAGGAAGAATATAGAAGTGTTAGAGGGGGTCCAGACAAGGGCCACGAGGATGATCAGAGGGCTGCAGCAGCTCTCCTATGAGGACAGGCTGAGAGAATTGGGGCTCTGCAGCCTGGAGAAGAGAAGGCTTCCAGGAGACCTTAGAGTAGCCTTCCAGTATCTGAAGGGGACCTACAGGAAGGCTGGGGAGGGATTATTTACAAGGTCTTGCAATGACAGGACAAGGGGCAATGGGTTTAAACTGGTAGAGGGAAGATTTAGACTGGATGTTAGTAAGTTCTTTACAGTGAGGTTGGTGAGACACTGGCACAGGTTGCCCAGGGAGGTTGTGGCTGCTCCCTCCCTGGAGGTGTTCAAGGCCAGGTTGGAGGAGGCCTTGAGGGAGCTGTACTAGTGGGAGGTGTCCCTGCCTATGGCAGGGGGTTGGAACTAGATGATCCTTGAGGTCCCTTCCAACCTTACCATTCTATGATTATGAGCTGACCACAGATCTCTTGTTTGATATTTTGGTGAGTCATCTACTTTTTCAATTCTGTCTGTAAAACAGGGGCAAACAATCTTTTTACTAGAATTCCACTAACCCAAGCAAGTGCCCACATATTACTTAGTCTCTGTTATCAGGACCTATAACAACAAATAATCAGATTTTTTTTTATGATGTCTCCCATTCAACTTCAGACTATTGTGTGTCAACCTTAAGTACATGTGGGGATTCCTCTCAGAAATCCACTGTCCTGGAGGCAACGCAGAGACAAGCAGCATTTAGAAACCCCTCTAACCTCAAAACAGTGCTGCCTTTCTTCTAAGGTCATGGCACAGGGAAGCCTTCCAGATGAGGAGCTAGTGGATGATGCAAGTTCGTATCTGCCTTTGACATAATTGGTCATGCTTTCCCTCTTAAAATTCCCTTCTCCATTTGCACCCAGGACTCTGCCCTCCCTGTGAGGGCTGCATAAGGCTTCGGGTTTGGTTCCCATCCTCCCCATAGATCTGCAGTTGATTTACATCTGGAGAATTTCATGCACAAACTCAGCTACTATTAAATAAGTGACAGATTTCCCTCTCTGCTGCACTGCTGTTTCCTCTCCCATCTCATTGCTTAGCCTTCAACTCAAATTCAACACAACACAGCAGTTCCTTGTCCCACCAACATGTCTCCACTCCGATCATTCTCATGACATGCAACATGATCATCTCATTTTCCTCTCAGCCTCAACATCTTTTTTCACTCAGTGTTTTTTTTTTTCCAGTCCCCATTTCTGGGCAAGCTGTCCGATTCTTTCCACATGACATCGATAGGAAACAGCCTATCCACTGTTATCCACTATATCCCATCCACTCACCTTCCTAAAACTCTCTTCTGTCCTCTCTTTTTTTTTTTTTTTATATTAGTACATCATTGACAAAAATCTGTGTGCCACCTACAGTAATGCAGAACACTGCTACAAACACCACTGAATTTGCATCACGTCGGTCTTCTTTTTCTCTCTACTCACGCCACTGCCCCTCCCCAAATCAGCACATGAAACAACAGCTACATTTCTTCCATAGCTGATCCCTTCATGGTCTGACTTCTCCCATATGCTATCATTCCTTTCTCAGCTCAGATATTCACTTGTTAAATTTTCACTCAGGCATTTCTGCACTTTCTCTCATGTTGCTGTGATTGAGAGGAGCTGAGCACAAGCAAATCATCTCCTTATCACGTTCCTGCAATCGCTGCTCTGCCTGCTCTTTTCCATTGATACACCACACAATAATTTCTTCTGAAGTCCACAGAAATCTCAGCTACAAGCATGAATCTGTGTGTTAGAGCAACCTCTGAACATCAGGTCCCAGAAAGAGTTAGCAACAGCACAAAATCAAGCAAGCACAGGTGGGTATCATCCATGATGTAGGCAAGAGGCACTGCAAGAAATGAGCTATCAGCACTTCACTGTTGCAGTGCAGGAGTGATGTGATTTACAACGTACACTGCATTACTGTTAGATCCAACCTTCCTAAAACAAACATTATCCCCACCAAGC
Organism: Eubucco bourcierii; assembly: GCA_013396675.1. Taxonomy (NCBI): domain Eukaryota; kingdom Metazoa; phylum Chordata; class Aves; order Piciformes; family Ramphastidae; genus Eubucco; species Eubucco bourcierii. The sequence continues at coordinate 64,320 of VWZE01016737.1, read as the reverse complement.
TATCAGCAAATAGAACGTAAATCCTGTTGTCACAAGTGAATAATTTATTAAATTGACACTATTACTAATAATTACACAAAATGTGCCTGCTTTTCACTCCTGACAAACAGGAAGCCATCCATGCTTCCCGGTTGGGCTACAACACACAAGGAACAATTCAAAGTGCTCCTTGTCCCTGCCTGGCACATATTCTTTACCATTCGAAGTTTATTTGATACAAATGAGAGGCTACAGAACCCTGCTGACATGAAGTCACAAAGAGCATATATATTTATGAATACTGCATTTACTGCACTTTGTATGCAATGTTTGTTAGGTCTTGACGCTGAAATCACAGCCCTAAATCCATCTTGAAGATGTTAAAGGCGCGTTGTGAGCTTTTGCTTTCTCTCCCACTGCCCTCAAAACAAAACAAAAGAAAACACAGCACCACCACAGACATAATGGCTTTCATTATTAAGATCTCATTTTCTGGTTTTATCTTAATTCCCATAATGCAAGAAAAGTTTTTTTCTTCTCCTTCTTTCCTTCCCCTCATTTTTTTGTTTTGTTTTTGTGTTGTTATTGAGGGACTTTGTTTGGTTTTTTTTTTAGTTTTTGGGTTGTTTGGGGTTTTTGTAATAGTATACACTTTTGATGTAAGAAGGAAATGTGAAGATAGAACAATCCAGCTGGATTAGACATTTATCAAACCTATTGCCAACAGCGAGCTGTCAAAGTCAGAAATCAAATGTAACGATGGCAAAAAAACAAACAAACAAACAAACAAACAAAAGAATGGAAGCTGCTGTGAGGAGATTTACTTAGAAGAAACTCCAAAATAATGTTTTTAGGTCCTGATTCTTGTTCCCTGCACCATTTTTATACCTGGTTTTTTGCACCTCCTTCCTTGAAGTTCTACCTGATTTACAGACACTTACTAGGAATACTACTTCCTCTATTCCAATATTAATTGTTGAATTTCCTAGACAAATAATTGTTGTTCTAAACCTTAAAACTATGAAAACATGGAGTAGTTATTAATACAGAAATCTCCCACAATACTCCCAGGAATAAAAAGTCTTATTACCACTTTTTTTCTTTTTTTTTTCCTCCTCATCTCAGAAGCTGACAAAAGAAAGATGCAACTAACTTAAAGTCATACAAAGCCAAAAAGTACTTCTCACCTTAATTCTACTTCTCTTCAAGACCATTCCTTGTGTTTTATATTCCATCTTTTCACTGGAAAGCTGTCAATAAGCATCAAGAAAACTTGCTAATAAACACCATTAAAATTAAAGATACTTTACCACAGCAACAGAAAGAGAATTCTGGGATATTAAAGAATAGGATCTCAAATTAACAGTAAGAGAAGAGTAATATTTAATGGAGTAATTATTACTGAAGCAAGATCTTTACAGTGTATTTAAAAAAAGTCTTTCTGCATTAAAAGCAGAAAGACCACAGTGCTATAGGCTAACACTTGCATTCTGGTCATATCTATCCTGCAGCATACCAATGCTCCCAAGAGACCCTCTCCACTGTAAAGTGCAAGTAATGCTATGTAGTAATTGCATGAAGATTTATTGATTAATACCCATTTTAAAGCTTTTAAGAACTCTCTCAATTCCCATATAGTCCAAATTTCAATGCAACAAACAAGGGGGAAACAGGATTCTAGGCCTGTACAACTGATGTGATATGTGCATGTTTCCCTGGGAACAGAAAATCAGGTTTAAAATTGTGACACGAGGAGCCACATCAAGCACAGCAGGTCTATATATACTTGGGAAAAAACTTACAAATAGTCAGTTGAATAGTTCAATGAGAGAGTTTGGGATTTTAAAAGTCAGTACCTCCTTAAATTTTAACCACAAGAATAAAAAAATTATAGCCTACTGATTGCTTTCCCTCATTTACACTGAATCAGTCATTAGTCAGCAACCTTCCCACCTCATAGAAATAAAGAATGTTGTATCTATTCTAATTTGAAAACTCTTCTCTTCATTAAGAACACAGTTGATTTAGTCAGAAGTTTCATCTATTCTGTGCCATAGTGCCAATTATATTTACAGTATTCCTAGAAATGGAGGAGTTGCAGTTGGAAGCCCTGCAGACCAGTGAAACAATTTTCACAGGATATTCAGAAGACTGCACCACTCTATTCTAGGTAGAAGGTTAGACCAGAAAGGAGAAATCAAGTATTCCAACATAGAATCATAGAATGGTGAGGTGGGAAGAGACCTCAAAGATCATCTAGTTCCAAACCCCTGCCATAGGCAGGGACACCTCCCACTAGTACAGGTCACTCAATGCCTCATCCAGCCTGGCCTTGAACACCTCCAGAGAAGGAGCAGACACAACCTCCATGGGCACCTCCCACATATATTCTGGCTTGATGGAAAGTTCAACATGAGCCTGTAGTGTGTGCATGCAGCCCAGACAGCAGCCAAGTGCTGGGCTGCAGCAAGAGCAGTGTGGCAAACAGGGCAAGGGACATGATTCTGCCCCTTCACTCTGCTCTCATCAGACCCCATCTGGAGTACTGTGTGCAGTTCTGGAGCTCCCAGCACAGGAAGGACATGAAAGTGTTGGAGCGGGTAGAGAGGAGGCCACAAAGATGCTCAGAGGGCTGCAGCAGTTCTGTTATGAGAACAGGTTGAGAGAGTCGGGGCTCTGCAGCCTGGAGAAGAGAAGGTTTCCAGAAGACCTTATAGTAGCCTTCCAGTATCTGAAGAGGGCCTGTGGGATTGCTGGGGAGGGACTATTTACAAGGTCTTGTAATGACAGGACAAGGGGCAATGGGTTTGAACTGGCAGAGGGGAGATTTAGACTGGATGTTAGGAGGAAGTTCTTTCCAAGGAGTGTGGTGGGACACTGGCACAGGTTGTCCAGGGTGGTTGCGGCTGCTCCCTCCCTGGAGCAAGGCCAGGTTGGAGGAGGCCTTGAGTAACCTGTACTAGTGGGAGGTGTCCCTGCCTATGGCAGGGGGTTGGAACTAGATGATCCTTGAGGTCCCTTCCAACCTTACCATTCTATGATATTTCACTGTCCTATGCCTTATCTAGCTAGAAACTGTCTGCAAATTTTAATAACAGCATCAAATAACTTGCTAATTCAAGATACCCTAGCCTGCTATGTGTCCTAGTGAGAGATAATGCTTGAACCCTTTAAAGTACCTACTATACAGAATCTGTTCCCTGATAATGTCATTAAGCCATGATGACATGTAGCAAGCAATTGCTGGCAAAGGTCAATAACCTGATCCATTTATACAAGGAATGCCTGTTAAAGGAGTGTTTAAAGAACAATTGCATGATTGATGACCAGAAGCTCTATGTTGGCCATGATGTGCAGCACGCACATGTAGTGTGTGTGTTCTGTAAGCACCACACGTCCCTCTAATGCTAGGGAGTGGGTGGAGAAGGAAACTGCATTTAGAACAAAAAATGTTGACTATAATAATTGAGTAAACAGAGGTCTGAAGATTAACATGTGAACACTGGGCAGTAAAAATTGGCAGCACTTCTACTACAATCGAGTACATCTCAGTTTGAAAGTAAGGTGCTTTGGGCAAAAGAGACTGGAAGCATCATCTGAGCTCCATGTCACAATCTGTGGGGGGAAAAAAAAAGAAGAAAAGGAACCATCCCATAGATCCCTATCACTGTTTTTTAAAAAGTGTTCCTTCACTCTTAATTTAAACTGATGCACTAAAATGCAGATTCATTTGATGCATATTAGAATCTTGCCAGCTCAAAAGCCATTGTCAAAATTCACAAGTCCAATTTGTTGTGTTCTTTAAAAATTATCCATGCCCCCCCCCTTTCTCTCTTCCCTGATCACTTCCAAAATATTTTTGTTGATTTAATCTGCCAGCAACCATCATTCTGTCAACAGAGTGCTGCACACTTCTTAGAATTTAAGCCCCTTTTCTAAAGAGTAATTAACCTAACAGCTTCTTGCAAGTCATTTTTCTGTCTCATCAGAAAATCATGGTGACCTGTATATTCTGTAGTCGAGGAACACTTCCCACAATCATCATCTGGTCCCTTCACAGAATTCATTATTCTAGAGTGGTCACATTCCACTTTTTACAAACAAGAATGATCATGACAATAATCAACATATAGATATATATGAGATAAATTTTAAAAAAATTAAATCATAAAATAAAAATGATCCATTCAAAGCATTTGTTATTCTATAACCGTAACAGCTCTGGCTTCTGTGAGATAAACACATTGGGACCACATTGTGCTGCTGCTATGTACCCTTCAATTAAAGAGCATTTCTGCACACAAGCCAGTTCCTCGTGGAGGTGTTGATTGTAAGTAGCATTCATCAGAATCAATGGCATAAAAATAAGCTCCCTGCCATTTTGCTGTATCCATAAACAGGTGTGGCCTGCGCTTTATTAGGTGCCCAGACAAAAAGACACGCAGGGACTGTATCTCAGCATGAGTCACAAAACAAAATTACAGTCCTGTGTTGTAGTCATGAGACTTCCTAAAATACATTTCCCAAGTCAATGGCAGAAGTTGCTGTTGGTTAGTGCAGTTGGGAACCAGATCCATGCCTTCCTGGGACCTGTAGAACCCTCCTGCATCACAGTACAACAATCAGACATGGTCCTGTCTTGTTCTTCTCAGATGTTGATTTGAGGAGACAAAAGTTTTGTACACTACAAAGCACTTCCTCTATGACTGTTCTTAAGAGTTCCACCTTTCCCACACAACTGTAGTTTCTGCACAGTATGGTAAGCAAAACTAAACTGGAACTATATTTAAAGAACAGTCCCACAAGGAATCATCACTTCTTTCCCAGCAATCCCCCATTGCTCATAAATACAGCTGAAACAAAAGAGAAAACAGTCAAAGTAATGGTGAATTACACACTGATTACTTTCCCATTTCACCCTTGGCAATGAAGTTCCTCCTGCTCCTTTAACACACACACACACACACACACACACACACACACACACACACACACATGTATGTCAACCAACTGATAAAAAAGGATGTCAAGTACTCCAAACTTCTTTACATTTTCAAAGCTAATACCAATTGATCTATTAAAGGCATCTATCCTGTTTGGCTCTCTGTAGTTGAAGCCGCATCTGCCTACACCATTTTAGTCACACACACACCAGAAAAGATTTTTTACCACTAGGCTTTAGAAGTGCCTTAGACTCCTCATTCTGAGTGTTCAAAGGTCTTTCAGAGAGCAATTCTGCTTCCCGTGTCCCTCCATCAGAAATTAAATTTTCACCTTACATCTTGCTCTGAGGAAAAGATCAACCTATTTACAACTTTCCATAACATATAATCTCATTTCTTCCCTTCCCATATTGTCCTCCTCCAAGCTTTTCCCACCAGCTCCTCCTGACATTGGAGCCTGATGGTTTTGTTATGAACAGCTGAAATCAGTCACCATTTACTGGCAGGGAATGAAGATACAGGAAGGTTATGGTTCTTGCAAAAGTCAGAAAAACAATTAGTGACAGAGGTCTCCCTCCTGACTTCCAATTTCTTAGAATATCATCTGCCACAAGACTTCTGTGAATCTGGAATGTTTAATTTCCATTAAAAAAAAAAAAAGGATGCTTTCTTCTGCAGCATCACTGCTTTCCTTTACTCTCTTCACATTCACACCAACAAATCAGAACTTCTTCTCCATCAGAGCATCTCAAGTGCTGATTGTTTGAATGCTGACAGAATTCTCCATATCAAAATAAACCATGGGAACATTTAGGTTTTAATTACTGCACATTCAGGAGGGAGGAAAAACAGTGACATTTTCAGTTGCTAGGACCCTTCCGCTTTGCATTCTTAAATGTTTTTCTCAGATGTTGAGATAAGTGAGGACTTCCCTTTATGGTGTTCCTCTGCCATAGAAATTAGTATCTTTTAATTGTTCTAGGGAGGGAGGAATGAGCCTGAACTGGAAACCTTAGCTACAGAGGGGTAGGAACTTAGTACAGAGCCACAGACCAAGAAATGTCAAAGACTTACAGCTAAGATAAGCTTTCTAGAGGAGGGTGTCTCTAGATAACTCTCAGTTTCTCTCTGCATTAAAGAGCACTACAATTTGTTGGGTTTGTGTTTGTTTTTGTTTTTTTCTCCCTTCTCTTTTTGGCCTAGGGAAAAATCTACCTTCACTTTATTAATAGTGAATTCAAATGGTTTTTTTCTGCTGCAATTTAACAATTTTTTTTTTTTTTTACTTGTTTCCCCCCTGCACAGAGACAAGATACTCTTGAACCCTTCAACGTATTTGTTCTGCATTATTTTTTCATTTGCGGTTATCCCAGAGGCTCTCAATGTTTAAATAGCTCCCTCCCTTCCCTGTAAAGTTGTGCACTACTATCGATCAACTTAGGCTGGAAGTTACTATAAGGCATTTTTCAATAATCAGCCAAGCTGTTCAGAGAGTGTCTTGAATACAACCCTTAGGTAAACAGCATAATACACAAGGAACTTTCCCTCAGCAAGCACATCTTTGCAGTCTCAAGGATGGCAGCTAACGCTCCACCAGACAAAAAAACTTGGTTCTGATTTTCTGCTTTGCAGATCAGAGGCACAGTGGCATTAGTTAACAATATCTTTACCCTCATGCAAAGAATTTAAGTTTTGCAGGTTAACTCATGGAATCATACAGCATCACAGAATGGTCTGGGTTGGAAGCGACCTCCAAAGGTCCAACCCCCTCTGCAATCAGCAGGGACATCCTCAGCTAGATCAGTTCATCCAGAGCCCTGTCAAGCCTCACCTTGAATATCTCCAAGGATGTGGCCTCAATCATTTCCATGTGCAACCTATTCCAGTGTTCCACTACCCTCATGGTAAAGAACTTGTTCCTAATATCCAATCTAAATCTGCTCTTCTCTAGTTTGAAGCCACTGTCACTCATCCTATCACTGCAGGCCTTTGTAAACAGTCTCTCTCCATCCTTCTTGTAGGCCCTCTTCAGGTACTGGAAGGCTGCTATTAGGGCTCCCTGAAGCCTCCTCTTCTCCAGGCTGAACAACCTCAGCTCCCTCAGCCTGTCTTTGTAGCAGAGGTCCTCCAACCACTTGATCATTTTCGTGGCACTCATAGACATGAGTCCTTCAAACAAAGGGTTAGAGGCACTAAATAAGGTCTTAATGACTATCAACTTACATTTTAATAAATTAAAAAACAAACAAACAACAAAACCAATCCCATTCTTCTAAGAAGGTAACATTATGGTTGTACAAGAATTTTAAGCACTGGCTAGATAAAGCACCTTTACCAGTGAGTTACTGTAAACAGGAACTCTTGCTTGGCTGAGGGGAAAGGAAGAAAATAATTCCAAGTTAAACAATTAAAAAAGAAAAAGAATGCTATGTGCATATTATGTGTCAAGTAATAGCCACAATTACAGAGGGGTGAGCAAGCTACTCTAAATTATTAGCTGTTCATTTAATTCATCCCTGATTAAAAATGCCAAGTTTATTCTATTTTTACATTGCCTTAATAACAAAAAAAAAAATGGTGAAATATTTGAAATTGTTCATACTTCACACCTTAAATAGCTACATTGGTTCATTCACATAGTACTTAATTCTAATATGAAAACCATAGGGTGTTTTTAATATGTTCTTCTTCACAGTGAGGCACCAGGTTGGGCTACATTGTTTTTATAGCTCTGAGGNTGGGATTTTTTAAAAAAAAAAAAAAAAAAAAAGTTTGTGTAAACTAAAATAGGGGAAAAAAAAAAAAAGTCTGATGTAAAAATAGTCCTAGGCCATTGCTTTGCACACTGTAAACCCAGTGATGTTCACACCCACCAGTGGGCGAAAGATAAACATCACAAAAGTAAATAAGACTCTGAAATAGCTGGCTCCTGTGAATCCTGGAGACAGCACAAATTGTTTTGTTGTTTTAAAAAAAGATTATGCATAAACAAATCCACGTGGCTTTAATGATGATTTCTGAAAGAGTGTTCAGGCCAACATCTCTGCTAGAGAGCCTCAGCAAAGCCCAGTGGGTGCAGCTGTATGCACTGCCCTGACTGATTTGGTTTCTCATTGGATTTGCCAGTGTGGTTCAGGTTGGTTGCTGTCACAGCAATCCTCTCCCTTGCTAAGGAGCGAGACAGTCCATGGTGGTAGGAAGCAAAAATGAAGGAGAGTGTTACCCAACAGCACTTAGAAACCAAAGCTTGGGGATCCTCAAATGCTTTGCATTGAGATGCTTGCAGGGACTGTCAGAAACATGAGGTGCACTACATTCATCACTCTCTGTCTCTGACAGATGGTTGAGTACAGCACATACCTTTCTATCTCCCCACATGGCAGCACCTTACACATTCAGAGGTTTTGAGGATAAATCTTGTACAATGGCAAATGCAATTCAATGCAGGTAAATGCAGGATAAAAATTGTAAGACAAAAGATTCAAAAGAAAGCCAAGACATTAGGGGAAAGTGTTCAGAGGCATAATGATTGAAGAGAGATTTAAGTGTCCTCCTGGGTTATGGAAGTCTTAAGCTAATGGATAACTGAAGTGGGAAAATAATGCTGCACAGTGAGCTACACGCCTAGAGGAATATAAAGCTGAAATTCTGGTACTGACTAGTGCTTAAGACTAGAAACCTTACCTATAGTATTGCATTGTCTCGATGCACACACATTCGTATTTCCAAGTAAACTGACAAGAGGAAGAGGAAGGATCACCTGAAACACGAGGATCATATTTTATAGCCTGCTGCAGCCAGGTCCCTGGAACACAAGCTGTAGGTCCCCACTGCTTTGCTGTTACTTTCCATTTCTGGCTATATTTTGTGAGGGTGAAGACAGGACTGCAAAAGAGAAGTCACAAAGAGGATCTCCACGAAGTCATTCAGATGCCTGTGCAGTGAACGTATGCTACATGCTCAAGGGCAAGCAAAGTGTTTGACTCTTTCATAAGACGTTTAAAAATATTAAGGGTTGAAGGGAAGAGGAAGACAGAAAGAACAAACAGATTGCGATTATAAAACCCCCCCCCACACTATAGCTTTCCTTATGCGAACACAACAAACAAATATCAACCAATCAAAGATGGAAATGTAGCTAAAGATCTGCCTACAACAGATCTTAAATTATGGGAGGTTCTATCCTTTTAGACAGCAAAACAAAACAAGAAAATAACATCACCAGTGCGTCCTGCAGCCTGGAAACACATTTAGAATAATTCGCAAGAGGAGAAAAACTTCCATGGTAAATACAAATTATAACGTTCAACTCTTTTAAAACAGGGTCTGTTCAAAATATTTCAGGATGTGGTTATTATAAAGTAGCTTCAGCCATAATTTTACACTTCAGAATAACTTCGGCACAGGCAGCTGGGAAGCTGCACCCAGAGCTTCCTTTGAGCCTGACTTGCTCAGGCTGAACAGTGTCTCTTCTCACCATGCCATTCTGCACTCTGTTCAAACACAGCATCCTTCTGCAGCCCCCCAGTAAAAAGGAGGTAGGTAGGATTCAGGGAGAATACCGGCTCTGAATGTTTGCCCATCACCTCTCTACATTCTTTTTTTCCCACACCATACTTAAGCCTGGGAGAAAGGGGTGCAGGGTCAGACAGAGCACTTTACATGATGCAAAATCCTTTCCGTGTCCCAAGTATTGTGTATTAAAAAGTGACTCCAATTCCCTCTACAGCCCCTCTAAAATTAAATGTGAACAAAGGTAAGAATTTTCAAAAAGGACTGACACCTCACACGTCTGCAGGATCTTTGCCATGCAGAGCTATAGGCTGGGGTTGGAGTGGCTGGAGAGCAGCCAAACAAAAAGGGATCTGAGGGTGCTGATTGACACCCGCCTAAACATGAGCCAGCAGTGTGCCCAGGTGGCCAAGAAGGCCAATGGCATCCTGGTCTGCATCAGGAATAGTGTGGCCAGCAGGAGCAGGGAGGTCATTCTCCCCCTGTACTCTGCACTGCTTAGGCCACACCTCGAGTACTGTGTCCAGTTCTGGGCCCCTCAATTTAAGAAGGACATTGAGGTGCTTGAACGTGTCCAGAGAAGGGCAACGAGGCTGGGGAGAGGCCTCGAGCACAGCCCTGTGAAGAGAGGCTGAGGGAGTTGGGATTGTTTAGCCTGGAGAAGAGGAGGTTCAGGGGTGACCTTATTGCTGTCTACAACTACCTGAAGGGTGGTTGTGGCCAGGGGGAGGTTACCTCCTTCTCTCAGGCAACCAGCACCAGAACAAGAGGACACAGTCTCAAGCTGTGCCAGGGGAAGTTTAGGCTGGAGGTGAGGAGAAAGTTCTTGACTGAGAAAGTCATTGACTGGAAGAACAAGTCAAGGCTCTTTCCTCAGCACATCATCCCCTTCCTCTGCTCAGCACACCTGTAACAGGCACAGAGCATTCTGTCAATTCAATTCACCTCACAGTATCCTGGAGCAGTTATCATCCTTCTATACCACCAAGACCAACTGCTACAGGCTGCAAGGTTTCCTCCTGGATCACAATCTTCACAGGAACCCATCCCCACATCCTAACACAGTTCTCACACTAGGCTCCATCCTGACTTCACCTCAGTTGATGGTGGCCTCTGCTCACATCACTAATGAACATCTGGCCTCAGCTTATGTCCTTTGGGGAATATTCAGTTGCTGTCACAAAGGTCTAGTTGGTAGATAATTTAAAAGAAACTTGTTGTGAGAATGTTTTTACAATATCCACCTTCATCTGATCTGTCTTAAAACTGTTTTCTCAATATCACTTCTCCAAATTTTATATATATATTTTTATATATATATTAAAAAAATAATAAAAATGTCTTTCTTTTTTCAGCCACTGGAAGGAATCCCCTACTGCCTACACAATAAAGTCAGTCAGAGGCAAGCTCCTTTCTCACAGATCTTATCCCTCTAAGCCATCAGGCTGACTAAACCACTATCCTTTGATCAATAGGCAGCTAAGTGGGAATTTTTAAAAAATCCTTTAAGCAAAATAAAGTTGCTCTTTTATTACACACAGGTCTTACTTCACCAAACTAGAAGAGAAGTAGAATTTTTTTTTCTTTTCCTCTTTTTTTTTTTTTCTTTTTTTTTTTGGGGGGTGTGTGTGTGTGTGTATCTTTGTTATTTTTATTTCACAGTATCACAGTATCGCAAGGGTTGGAAGAGACCTCAGAGATCATCAAGTCCAACCCATCACCACAGCCCTCAAGATTAGACCATGGCACTAAGTGCCATGTCCAAACGTGCCTTGAACGCCTCCAGGGACGGTGACTCTACCACCTCCCTGGGCAGCCCATTCCAGTGACAAATTACTCTCTCAGTGAAGAACTTCCTCCTCACCTCCAGCCTAAACTTTCCCTGGTGCAGCCTGAGACTGTGTCCTCTTGTTCTGTCACTGGTTGCCTGAGAGAAGAAGGTAACCTCCTCCTGGCCACAACCACCCTTCAGGTAGTTCTGAAAATTGTTCAGTCTAGATGGAAGGTGGATTTCATCCAGGGAGAGTAAGAACTGAGAATAAAAGAGTATTTACTGCTCCTGAACATGATGACTGCATCAAAGACAAAGCAAAGCAGCCAATTGTGAGAAATGGTGCTCCACTAAGCTTCACAATTTGTTTATAGTATGCACATAAGATATATACACACACAGACACGTACATACACACACATATACATACATACACGCACATACATACATATGCAAGGGAGGTGATTCTGCCCCTTTACTATGCTCTCGTCAGACCCCACCTGGAGTACTGTGTGTAGTTCTGGAACCCTCAGCACAGGAAGGACATGGAACTGTTGGAGCGGGACCAGAGGAGGGCCACAAGAATAATCAGAGGGCTGGAGCAGCTCTGCTATGAGGACAGGCTGAGAGAGTTGGGGCTCTGCAGCCTGGAGAAGAGAAGGCTTCCAGGAGACCTTAGAGTAGCCTTCCAGTATCTGAAGGGGGCCTACAGGAAGGCTGGGGAGGGACTATTGACAAGGTCCTGCAACGACAGGACAAGGGGCAATGGGTTTAAACTGGCAGAGGGGAGATTTAGACTGGATGTTAGGAGGAAGTTCTTTGCCGTGAGGGTGGTGAGGCACTGGCACAGGTTGCCCAGGGAGGTTGTGGCTGCTCCCTCCCTGGAGGTGTTCAAGGCCAGGTTGGA
>VWZE01016737.1:32444-47242 GCA_013396675.1 Eubucco bourcierii | reverse complement strand
GGGGGAGGAGGTTGTGGGTTGTGTCTGTGAAAAATTCGGTGTAACTTAGAGGGGAGCACGAGATCTTGATGTATGAAATTGGAATTAGGAGAATGCCTGGAATGAAAGTGACGCAAACTACGGTCTTTTTGTTTTGCTTTAGTTTTATTTTTAAAATCTAGTCATGTACTAAATTATCTTTCTATCAAATCACCTACTTATTTGTCTCTAGTGACTGACATGAAAATAGCTATCTTAAGAGCGTTATAAACTGAACAATCCTTCCATAAAAAACGCTGGACTGACAGTGTTAAAAGACAAAGGCCCAGAACCATCCTTCTGTTTACTTGGGAAGTATAAACCATTACCCAGAAAACAGAGAGGCCTTTTACAGAGACTAGGAAACAAATGGTTTAAAAGCATTAAGATCTACATATCTTTCCTTCCCGTGCATTGAAAGCCATCAATCACATATAATCCAGAACATACGAGGTGCAAAAGTGCTAAAAAGGGCCCATTAAAATACAAGTCTTTCCAGGTGTACCACCCAATCACTAGAACTAAATGCAGAGCAAAACCAGCTCCCATTTATACACACAATACCATTAGTGGCAATTTATCATGTCTTCTTAAAGTGATATATAGCACCTTACAAAATTCCTCATTAACTCTCAAGCAACAACTCACCATGCCCCCATCTACTCAACTGGCATTTTAGAGGCTTCAGCTTACAATTCATTCTTGTTTATAAAACTCAGCTTCTGTAATCAATTTTTAAAGCCTGCTTCTAGTAATAAAATTAGTTTTGTATTTTTGTGACTTTTCTTTATTATGCAATGCAATAGTTGCGTTTCAATCCTCAAATAGACAGCATTTGAGGTAGTTTTCTTCTTCCCCTTTCCCATTCTTTCTTTGCTAAGACTCATAAAAACCTCAGGCCATGCAAGCCGTGCCTTAACTACAAATACAAACCCCACTTTCTTTAAAATAACATTGCAGTAAGTATAGAGCCACAGAAGCCAATGGGAAAGACAAAGTCTTCTCAGAAATATCCAAGATCACAATCTTAATCACCCAGCCACATAAGTATTGTTAGTCACAAAGACCTGCATTTACAAACCATTTCAGCATATATTTAAACTCCAGAACATGTTTAAGTCCTGCTGTCTCCAAAGAGACTTCTGTACATGGCTGGCTACAGACCAAAGATTTAATTTCACATAGCAGCACATGAGCAGCTTCACACCCGTGCCTTGCAGGAGGACTTCCAGCCAAAGGCCTCAATATCCTTCCCATGGGAAGAGAAGTGTCACTGTCATGTTCAGCTGCATGAGGAACAGAGACAGAGGGTTTGGCTGCTTAAAGCCTCTCCCTAGCTCTGTGGCAGAGCCAGGAACTAAGTCTTTCGGATGAAACCACAAAGAGTTCTCTATCCATGACCAGTGCTGCTTCCATCAGGATGAAAATTCTCTTTGCTTTGTCTGCTCTGCGCTGGCAAGCACAAGGTGGATGCTTACAGAAGCCACAAATACTGCCCTAGGAAACAAAGTCCTTGGGAAAGAGCCAGCAGCAGCTGGACCATTCAAGGCCATGATAACAGAGGACTTACCCCAGCTTTCTCCCCCAAAGCCCACACCTGAAAAAACCCACACATTTCAGCACAAGTTCTCAGACTGGCCTAGATGTCCTCATTTCTGATTTGTTTGATTACTACCAGTTTCAGTCTCTACCCACCATTACTGTGCCTTGAAATTACAGCAAACCTTTCATTTTCTCCTTTCCTTTCCTTTCTTTTCCTTTCCATTTTATTTTATCCCATTTTAGTCTTTGTATCTTTCTAATAGCAGCTGGCAAGATTCACTATCACAGACAGAAACAGAGAAATATATTAGAGGAGAGATCCTTATACCAAGGGTGAAAAATAGAGCTCAGCAGGCAAAAGTCAGTAAGAAGGCAAATTCCCTCCGAGTGTCTGTTGCTTTACGGGTTAATATGGGGGTCCTCAAACCATTTCTTAATTGCATCACTTCTTAATAGAAGATTGTCTTGCTGACACCTTTCCATTTGCAGTTGTCTGGACCACCTGCCCTTCCCATTTGCAACTACATTACATTGCCAGTGACAGGCTACCAGAGCAATGGCTGGAGAGCAATCTATTTTATTTTACCTTATGGCAATTTATCAGAGTGAAACAAGAAGGGGCAGCTCTTCGCTGCTCACAATCAGTTATGCAAGAACTGACTTGTACGAAGGAAGCCGAAAACTTTAGTTGTTGCAGTTTATTCAGTTCCTCAGTATAGACAGACCACTCGCCTGTAACTGTACTGCGATGTACCCATGGCACAATACCCGTCTCTGCCGGGACTCCCCATGGACAGCCACTCTGGGCATGACACCTTGTAGCATGCTAATAATCCCAACCTATTTGGTGTAGGAGTCTCTGTCGAAGGTTTGAGAAAGAGAGGACATAAATGACTGCAAATTAGGTTAAGTAAGGAGAATAGCCCTGTTATTGCCTCTTTAACTGTTCTAAGTCCAATTCTAAACCGATCCTTGTCGATGCTAGAAAATACAAAGACATCAAATCCATCCCCAATCCCTTAGATAGTATCTTGAATAGCTCATTCACAAACTAATTGCGGTATGTCATCCTTTGTCGTTCACAGTCTATTGTTACTGCCAGGTGCACTGGCAAAGGCAGTATTTGCCTCATGCTTTAGGCAGCATTTCTCCCAGTAGAGGACATTTTCCTCTAATGGAACTATTACAAGATTTAGAAGCTAAGCTTAAACCAGATAGGTGCAATACAGTCCTAGGTATCACAAAATACACTTGGATAAAGTCAACTGCAGACCTTGGCAGCGGTAAACCCGGGGAGAAATGGCAGACATCTCCTTGAGAAACTATTTGTTAGCCTAGAAAAAGCAAAACTCTGAGTGATTTGACCAGGACTACTTGGGGTTCTACTTGGCAGAGATGCTAACTGAATAGAGCTCTGCGCCTTTGAACTACAAAAACACCTCCTCACCTTGGCTGTTTGCATTTGGAATATTAACCATGGTGTGCTGATTTTGGATGGGATAGAGTTAATTTTCTTCATTGTAGCTGGTGTGGGGCTATACTTTGTGCTGAAAGCCAGGTTGTTAANCCCCCCCCCTTTCTTTCTTTTTGAAGTATTCTGTCACTTCATCAGTATCCTATAGTTGTTTGGGAATGAAGTTCCAGGTGATTGGAGGAGCTAAGTTCTCTAGTTACCTGCCCATATTCTCACAGGTGCTGTACCACCCATAACCACACTAGTGGAGCCTGGGGCATACTCCTACATTACTTGGTAACTTCAGACTAAAGGGAAGTAATATTCCTAAGAAATACCAACAGAAGTATTTTAACTACTCGGTGATGTTCAAGATACCGAGAAGATACTGTAATGGTAGAAAAAAACATCACAGAGGGAGGTGCTGAAGGTGCTGCTCTGTATTTCCTCCAAAAATAACCTATCAGAGGAGGAGGTATAATTGCTAATGGTCTCCATGAGATGGTACCCGAAGCACAGTAATGGCTCCAGTACAGAGCCCAAATATCAGATTAAGCTCAAGGTCGGTGTTTTAACAGCAAATCTCTCAGGCAAAACATAACTAATCACTGCAGAGTACAGCAATCTGCAAAAGTCAACACCAATCTTCAATATGTACAGCAGAATTAAAAAAAAAAGAGCATGGTGCAGGTCAGACAAACTAATATCGAGAAGAGATGAATCAATATCACAAACTGCAACCATTAACAGATGTAAATCCCTTCTAATATGCTCTGGTCAATCTGTTATTATCTCCAACCCTCCATGCCCCACATTGAGCACCAAAAAGGACTGTTGTGGTGTAACCCCAGCTGGCAACTAAGCCTCACACACCTGCTTCCTCACTCCATTCACGGTGGGGTGAGGGAGAGAATTGGAAGGGTAGAGGTGAGGAAAATTGTGGGTTAAGATAACAACAGTTTAACAGGTAAAGAAAAGCTGCACAAGCAAAGCAAACCAAGCAATTAATTCATCACTTCCCATCAGCAGGCAAGTGTTCAGCCATCTCCAGGAAAGCAGGGCTCCATCACACCTAATGGTCACTTGGGAGGACAAATGCCATCCCTCTGAATGTTCCACACTTCTTCCTTCTCCCCATCAACTTTACATGCCGAGTGTGATGTCATATGGTACAGATCATCCCTGTGGTCAATTAAGATCAGCTGTCCCAGCTGCATCTCCTCCCAACTTTTTGTGCACCACTCACTGGTCACCAGGTGGGAGAAGAAGAGGAGGCCTTGACTGTATAAGCACTGCTCAGCAACAGATGACACAGAGATGTCTTCGCAACACCGTTTCCAGCACAAATCCAAACAATGGCTTCATACCAGCCACAATGAAGAAACTTAACTCTATCCCAGGCAAAATCAGCACACGTGTGTACAAGTCAACAAGTTGAGTATTCAAAGGATAAGAAATAAGAACAGGTTTAATACTGAAGGTAGAAAAAAGACCTCTTAACTACATTAAAGTCTAAAAACTTAGTTCAGTTGTTGCCTCTGCCTTTTGACTCCTTTTTCACTCTCAATGCCAGTCTGACAGTGCAGTGTATTTTTACTTCCTTGGGTAGCCAGAAGAAAGGGGCCCACCTAGAGCATAACACACAGCAGCCCAGAGGATAGGTAAGTCTTAACATGGTTGTAGAATTAGAAAATACCACTTGTGTTGCATACAGAGAAGTTAGCATTTTTCTCTGTAGCTCTTGAAATTGTTTTTGGATGATTCTCAAAGCAATTCCATTGCTGCCATAATAACACATCTTCCAACAAGAAGTTTCCTTGCCACGACAGAGGACAGGAAACTAATGACTTGTTGGACATCTGGTTCTGGCACACATCTCCCAACGAAACACACTTCAGGTTCTTGGAAATATTTTTCCTCCTGAATATTATTCTGGCTTTTCGATAACTCTGCCTACAAAATGATCTGCCACTCTAAGGCTCAGTGAGCCTCTCCTATGAGGACAGGCTACAAGAGTTGGGACTATTCAGCCTGGAGAAGAGAATGCTTACAGGAGACCTGATAGTAGCCTTCCAGTATCTGAAGGGGGCCTACAGGAAGGCTGAGGAGGGATTATTTAAAAGGTCTTGCAATGACAGGACAAGGGGCAATGGTTTTAAACTGGAAAAGGGGAGATTTAAGCTGCATCTTAGGAGGAAGTTCTTTCCAGTGAGGGTGGTGAGGCACTGGAACAGGTTGCCCAGAGAGGTTGTGGATGCTCCCTCCCTGGAAGTGTTCAAGGCCAGGTTGGATGAGGCCTTGAGTGAGCTGTACTAGTGGGAGGTGTCCCTGCCTATGGCAGGGGGTTGGAACTAGATGACCCTTGAGTTCCCTTCCAACCTTACCATTCTGTGATTAAGATGGACTCAGTACTTCATCCTGCTCAAAACCTTTCTAATCATCTTGAAGTCTTCAAATCAACTTTGCCTTATCCTGAGTATCAGAAAGGCCAAAGAACAACTCTTTTAAATATATCCCAAGCTGCCATTTTGGAACAGTGGTTTTGGAGTGTTTATGTAAGTCTCAAAATGTGGTAAAAATATATGATGAAGTGGTGTCTCAAGACCCTCAGAACTGCACTTCATGTGTAGACTTTCCAGAAAACACCAAGTGTGCTGGTACTCAGCACTGGCTAGGCCACACCTTGAGTACTGTGTTCAGTTCTGGGACCCTCAATTTAAGAAAGATGTTGAGATGCTTGAACGTGTCCAGAGAAGGGCACCAAGGCTGGTGAGGGGCCTGGAGCACAGCCCTGTGAGGTGAGGCTGATGGAGCTGGGGGTGTACAGCCTGGAGAAGAGGAATCACAGAATCATAGAATGGTATAAGGAGGCTCAGGGGAGACCTTATTGTTCTCTATAACTACCTGAAGGGAGGTTGCAGCCAGGTGATCAGTGACAGAACCAGGGGACACAGTCTCAACCTTCCTCAGGGCAGGTTTAGGCTGCAATTAGGAAGAAGTTCTTCACAGCAAGAGCGATTGGCATGGGAATGCGCTGTTTGGTGAAGTTGGGGAGTCACTGTCCCTGGAGATGTTTAAAAGGAGACTGGATGAGGCACTTAGTGCCATGGTTTAGTTATTTAGTGGGTGCTAGGTGATAGCTTGGACTCCAAGGTCTTTTTCAGCCTGGTTAATTCTGTGATTCAATGTCCTTCCTTCTTTACTGAATGAGTATACATGTGAATACGACAGGAGAAGAGCAGCTACATCAGTCAGTAGACAAAAAAATATAAACATCACAACGAAATAATAACATAAGGGGGCTTCTTTAACTCATTGCAATGAATCATGAACAGCTTTAATCCTAATCCTTATCTGACAGCAGCAGGTCTATACAAAAGAGGTAAAAAAAAATATTTCCTATGTCCATATGGGGAAACTGAGGCAAGAAGACACAAAATGGCAAGCCAAGCATTCAACAGCTACTAGCAGAATCAAGGAAAGAACTTCAGTTTTCTGACTCCTGGTGCCAAAGACCTCTTAATAGACTACAACCAGAGGTTTTTTTTCCTTACAAATATCAACTTTTTTTTCATAAAAAATTCACATCCTCTACATTTTTAGAGGTAGTGAAAAAGTAATTTTAAACAGCAAAATAAATACATCCCTCTTCTACAGCACAGTTTTAAGAGGCACCCTAAGTCACCCTCTAGCAATCCAAGGAATCTGGAATATGTGCTTTGTCATATTTTCTCCTAACACAGTGCTCTCTCTCTAACCAAATTTGAACCTCTGGGTTCAAGTTAAAATTCAAAGCCTAAGTAGTTGGCTTCTGTAAGATGTGTTTTTGAAGAACTCAGGATCCCAGACTGAGATGTAAATTCATGGAAATTAAAAAAAAGAAGTCCATATGATTTCCAGAGGAGTCCCCTTAAAGCTCTAAAATGTATCACTGAAGAAATACCAGTGAATTACATGCAGTCTCTGATGGTCCCATCCAGATACCTGATTATGCTCAAACACAGCACCTAAATTTTCGCCATAAGGAATAAACGACTGAGGCTGTTTTCACACCTTGGACAATGTGAAACCAGAGTTTAAACAGCATTGTCTTCCCAATTTTCTAGTTGCTGACATAAACCAGTTTTGCACCCATCCCGTGAGCTCCTTATTTCACCTGTGAACTTGGAGACAAATGGCTTTCTTCAAGCCCTCAGGACTGTTATCTGGGTCTTCCTCACATTGTTCATTCTTCCTCACTGACCGTAGGCCCAGCTTTGTTTTACTGTGGCATCTATCAACGTTTTGCAATTTGTTTATCCAGGACAGCTCAACTCAGATGGAGCATCTGTTTTTCAGCAAGGTCCTGCTTTTGTTACCCAATTTTCCAGCTGGATTGACAGAGGCACAAGAAAGTCAAGTGACCTGCCTGGGTCAGACAGCATCGGTGGCTCGGAACAGATTGGAGCTGGCGATTCTCCTGGCTCCATACCCTGCACTGGACCCTGGTTCCTTTTACAAGTTGTTCTGCACTAGAGATAAATTGTGTCCACTTTTCCTTCTTGTATACAGCTGTTACAGTAACTTCTCCCCCCCTCCCAGTTTCACTTACATGGCTGTTCCACTTCTGAATACAAGCTTGAGCTGTTTGGAGATCTTTAAATTACACATAACAATGTATTCAAGCCTAATTTTTCCAGCGTTCTGGTCTCCTGATCCTTCTCTTGAACTCAATGACCTGGCAAACACTTCTACATCAGGTATTCACATCTCCTCTACCAGATCCTTGAGGAGAAAGGAAGGCAATTCATTTGCTACTTGTGCTTTGTCAAATTTTAATTGTTATTAATTTTCCACCTAACCACTTCCAGTGAGATTTCAGGCTACCTTCATTTATCATGGGACTTCTACTCCCATCATAGAAACACGACCTACTGTTTACAACTATTACACAAGTGAAAATGCTTGTCCAGACCTGGCCTTGCTGCTCTGTACTTTTTTTTTTTCCACTTACAAACAACTTGCAGGCTATAAAAATTACATGTCTGTTTTTAATACTCAAGACCAGGAGCTACAGGACTCCAAGGCTGATTCTGCGTTTCGTGAGGTCTTGAGATTTTACCCTTTCTAAAGCTCAAGTTATTTTAAAAACAATGAGTTACCAACTTTATATAACTGAACTGAAAATAATATGGCTTCCTCGTTTGCAAAGATGGAACTGGAACATGTTCAGAGAAGGGTGATGAAGCTGGTCAGGGGCCTAGAGCACAGACCTGTGAGAAGAGGTTGAGGGAGCTGGGGTTGTGCAGCCTGCAGAAGAGGAGGCTCAGGGCAGACCTCATTGTTGCCTACAACTACCTGAAAGGAGGTCGTAGCCAGGTGAGGATTGGTCTCTTCTCCCAGGCAACTAGCAACAGAATGAGGGGACACAGGTTCAAGTTGTGCCAGAGGAGGTATAGGCTGGATACTAGGAGGAAGTTCTTAACAGAGAGAGTGATTGGCATTGGAATGGGCTGCCCAGGAAGGTGGTGGAGTTGCTGTCTCTGGAGATGTTCAAGAAAAGACTGGATGGGTCACTTAGTGCCCTGGTCTAGCTGATTGGCTAGGGCTGGTTAATAGGTTGGACTGGGTGATCTTGGAGGTCTCTTCCAACCTGGTTGATTCTATGAAATTGCTAAGATGCTATTCCACCAGGGGTATATACTTCATAATATAACTTCACTCTTAAATTCCATCTGGGCCACTCTTTGCTTCTGACCCCAAAACAGGTCATACTTTTCATCTGTAACAGGTGCAGATTCCTGCAACTGGGAAGGAGTAATAAATTGCATCAGTACCAGTTGGGAGGCGATCTGCTGGAAAGCAGCCCTGTGGAGAAAGAGCTGGAGGTCCTGGTGGACAAGAAGCTACCACAGGAGAGCAATGGCCTTCCTGGCCACAAAGGCACAATGGGATCATGGGGTGCATTAAGAGGAAAGTGGCCAGCAGAGTGAGGGTGGTTCTCCTCCCCCTCTGCTCTGCCCTGGTAAGATGTCACCTGGAATACTGGCTTCAGTTTTGGGCTCCCCAGTTCAAGAGGGACAGGGATCTACTTGATCCAAAAGAAGGGTTATGAAGATGACCTAGTAGGAGAGGTTGAGGGACCTGGGGCTTTTTGGACTGGTGAAAAGAAGACTTAGAGAGGATCTAATCAATGTTTATGAATATCTGAGGGCTAGGAGTCAAGAAAGAGGGGACAAACTCTTCTGAGCTGTGCCCTGTTAGGACAAGGGGCAATGGGTATGAACTACAGCACAGGGTCACAGAGCACTGGAACAAGTTCCCCAAAGTGACTGCGGTGTCTCCTTCTCTGAAGACTTTTGAGACCTGTTTGGATGTGTTACTGTGCAACCTGCACTAGATTATGGTCCTGCTCTGGCAGGGGGGTTGGACTCAATCTCCAGAGGTCACTTCCAACCCCTAACATCCTCTCATCCTGTGATCACCAATGTGCCATCACAGTGCTGCTAACAACCTCTTTTGAGCTTTATTTACTCAAACTCAATGACCTAACATCATAAATTCTATCTGTATTTCAAACCAAAGACTATGAGAACAAAGAGAGCCTAATATTACTATTTTAATGGTATTTCAAAATAAAGTACTTACAAAATGCTACCTTGGTTACTCATTAAGCCCAATTATTACTAGGTCTCAAAGCAGTCTTTTGTTTTCCTGTGTGCATTTTTTCCCCTTGAGAATAACTAGTTGCACTATTACTAGGTAACTAAATATCTGATTCAAGGCAAGCAGGTGCAGGAGGTAGATGTCTGGCTATGATACACTATGTTCCAAACATAGCTCAGAAAGAGCACATTCTACCTGAAAATGGTGAAACTACTTCTGTCAACATCAGTCTATGCCACTTCCGTAACTGCAGTAGCTTCCATAGAAATAGAATCATAGAATGGTAAGGTTGAAAGGGAACTCAAGGATCATCTAGTTCCAACCCCCTGCCATAGGCAGGGACACCTCCCACTAGTACAGGTCACTCAAGGCCTCATCCAACCTGGCCTTGAACACCTCCAGGCAGGGAGCAGCCACAACCTCCCTGGGCAACCTGTTCCAGTGTCTCACCAACCTCACTGGAAAGAACTTCCTCCTAACATCCAGTCTAAATCTCCCCTCTGCCAGTTCAAACCCATTGCCCCTTGTCCTGGCATTGCAAGACCTTGTCAATAGTCCCTCCCCAGCCTTCCTGTAGGCCCCCTTCAGATACTGAAAGGCTACTGTAATGTCTCCTCGAAGCCTTCTCTTCTCCAGGCTGCAGAGCCCCAGTTCTCTCAGTCTGTCCTCATAGCAGAGCTGCTCCAGCCCTCTGAGCATCTTTGTGGCCCTCCTCTGGATCCACTCCAACACTTCCATGTCCTTCCTGCACACAGTACTCCAGATGGGGTCTGACAAGAGCAGAGTAAAAGGGCAGAATCCCCTCCCTTGCCCTGCTGGCCACACTGCTCTTGATGCAGCCTAGGACTCGGTTGGCTGTCTGGGCTGCATGTGCACACTGCAGGCTCATGTTGAGCTTTTCATCAACCCAGACCCCAGGTCCTTTTCTTCAGGGCTGCTCTCCAGCCATTCACCACCCAGCCTGGAGTTGTGCTTGGGATTGTGCCTACCCAGGTGCAGCACCTTACACTATCTCTAAGTCTATTTGCTAAATTTATATCCTCATTTTTAATGCCATTTGAGAATAGATATTTATATGAATACATTCCATTAGTTCTAAGTCACCTTGCTCTCCTTTTGCTTACAACACAATGCGTATTTACATACATATATATTTTAATATATATGTTATATATAACATATATTGCATATACTATATAGTGTGTATATATATATATATATATGATATATAATTTTTATATATTTATTTATAATATATCCATCTCTACAGAATACAACTGACAGTTTTACTTCCTCTAGTGAATTCCAGCAAACACCTGACTGGATAATTTACGTCTCCTATTATCATCACTTTGGCTTTTTTTCAACACTTTTATTAATGCCCCTAGTGACATTGTCATCTGCTTGGCCAGTTTATCAAGCTCGCCTAAGCCCTCCAAACATGCTGCTTCTAGCAAGGAATTTTTGCTCTGTCAGGTAGATGGATAAGAATCCTACCTGAAGTCACTCATCACTAATTCTCATGTTTCCATGAAAGCAGTTTCCAAGCAATCGCAACTCTCTGAAAACCTGTCAGTAGTACTCAAGAATGCTTTATTCAAGAAGGATCCACTCACCCTTCCTTTACATTCTTGGACAGTTTGCCTGTGCCTTAGATACTGTTCTTTGTTACTATTTACATAAAACAAAGTTGCCCTGCCATGACACTTAACAGATTGGTGGGCTTGTCAGGGCCTGAATCAGCAGCACTTCCAGGCAACTCAAAGACTCCTTACTATATCCAGGCAAGAAAGCTTCATTCACCTTTGTGATTAGAGAACTGCATTTTTGGGCACAAGATGATCTTTGCACATCTCATATTTCTGGTTTGAGGGCTACAGAATGATGCTCATTCCAAGAGCTGTGGAGTACTAGGTGAATACGTACCTGTCTCCAGATCCCTCCCATACTTTTCAAATACAAGGTAAGGTCTTTGGGGTGTGGGAGGAAATAGGGCAAACCGGTCTTCTTCATAGGGCAAGAGATGTTTGCACATTTCCATTCTTGTGAGATAGCAAAGGAAGTTTGGGCTCGGTTAATAAGCATGTAAAGAGGGGCATGGAGAGGTGTGGGGTTGTTTCTTCCCAGAAGATATTCAGTAGCCAGATAGATACATAAAGGCTGGCTATGACACTAAAAGGCATTCTTCAGAACTCCTGCAGAGCTGGAATTATAGGGTTAGCGTGCAAAGAAGCTAGGCCTAGAAGCAGAAGAGATTGTTTTGGAGGAAGCAAGGGTGTAAATGCTATTTTGAGTTTTGTTTTTGAATTCTTGGAACCGAAAAGGAGACTAAACCTAAATACTGGGGTGGGGGGCTCTGAACAGAAGCCAGCTCAGAGTACAATTTTTATTTGAGGTGGCTCCAGTGCTGATAAAACACAGCAAGCCTAGACCATGGGTTAAAAAGCACTGAATAATGTCATATATACTAACAAGCATGAAATAAAAATCTTGCTAATATACTCTTGTACAGTCATGTGAGAAATTATTATTAAAGTCATCCTCGTGGGATGGGTCTTGTGGATAAATGATCTACAGGAGATCCGTGTTCCTTTGGACTGGTAGAAGGGTGAGATATCTGATGGCATATTCATCTCTAATGGCCACAGATTTGCAATGTCTGGGCAATTCAGTTGTGCCTTCAAATGTGGTTCAGAGAACTAACCCACCCTAATTACCTCCTGGGTTTGCCTGAGCTTTCAGAAAGTTTTTAAATGATCTTGCTATACGTCTGAGGTACTTTCTGTAACTAAATGGTAGCAAAGTTATCATCTTTTAGAATCATACAATCAGTCAGGGTTGGAAGAGACTGCAAGGATCATCTAGTTCCAACTCCCCTGCCATGGGCAGGGACACCTCACACTAGATCAGGCTGTCTAAATCCTCATCCAGCCTGGCCTTACACACCTCCAGGTATGGGCTTCCACCACCTCCTTGGGCAACCCGTTCCAAGGCCTCACCACCCTCATGGTGAAGATCTTCCTAACATCCAGTCTGAATCTACCCATTTCTAGCTTTGTTCCATTCCCCCAGTCCTATGAGTCCCTCTCCAGCTTTCTTAAGGTACTGAAAGGCCACAATAAGGTCACCTTGGAGCCTTCTCCTCTCCATACTGAGCAGCCCAACTCCCTCAGTCTCTCCTCATATGAGAGTTGCTTCAGCCCTCTGCTCAATCGTGGCCCTTCTCTGGACACCTTCCAGCACATCCATTTTAGTTCATAACTACATATTTACTAGGCCCCAAAATTGTTGATTGCAACAACTGGGACATGCTCTTGTTAAAAGCTTAACCATTTAATCCACAATGACCATCACTTCTAACCCCATGGTCTTCACACTGACAGGGCCATGTGGTCATTAGTCTATCTCCAAAGCTTTCACTTCACCTTCGCTCTTCCTGTACCAGGATTAATGAAATAACGCAGAAGATGTTGAAAGACCCAATATATATTTGAGGGTTGGACTAAATGATTTTCAAAAGTTGCCTTCCAACCCAAACCATTCTATGACTCTGCTATATTTCCACCCAGACTTTAAAAAACAACATCAAGACTTGAAAAAGTAACATCTAATTAATAACAGCAATATAAACAACACTGGTAAACCGACTCATAGACTCACACTTTACTTCTTATGGTTGTAACTGTACACGCACCCTCAATCACAGAATCAGAGAATGGTGGTGTTGGAAGGGACCTCAGGGATCATCTAGTTCCAACCCCCTGCAGGGACACCTCCCACTAGTATCATTCTCAGCCCTTCCAAATCTTTCTCTTACAAATGTTTTCGTGAAGGTAACAAAACCCAGGCCTCATACAGACTGGTTTTGTCTCCACTGTTAGTGGTGCAAACCTACCAATCAGAGCAGATGAAGATCCTATCCAGCCTCTCTCTCCTAGGAAAATTTCCACAATATTCACTGCTGCAGGCAGTTATTTCTGTGTATCCAAACCTTTCCATTCAAGATGCTCAGTGACTTTATATCTCCTACTAATGTATTCCTTGGGGAAGTTACCATCAACCAAACCCCCTATAGTTATTGTTAGGAAATCATTAACCCACAGCTCTTTTCAACTCCTGGTAATTATGATGTTAAAAAAAAGAGAAAAGTTTTGCTGCTAACAGTTGCAACAATGTGTTTGTTTGCCACATGTGATGGAAATCTGATAGACAATATCTGCACACTCCATCTGTTACACAGGATTGATCCGCTGATGAGATTCCTTTCAGAAACCTGCTTACCCCTGCTGGTGCTGCAAGCTTGAAAGAAAATAAACACTTTCTTCTCCTTGTTCTCTTGTGTGGTGGCCGACCTTGTCTTCCTCTCCATTAGAACCCATCCTGCTGCCACAGATCTCGCAGGATTTATATTGTTTTGATTCTTTTCAAACACTGTCTTGTTACCAACATCTGACAACAGTCTCTTGGGCTGTCGCAGTTTTACAAACTGACCAGGCCCATAAGTCCTCTATAAACCCCATGTGGATACAGACCTGTGAAAATGTCTTTAACTATCCACTAAAGTACACAGTAGCTCTTTCATTATATAAATAGTCATGGGTGTTCTATACTTATATGGAGGAAGAAGCTGTAATTTGGGGAGGGGAGGGGGTGGGGGAGGGAAGGAGGAAAGTGCTTGAAGACTGCCAGGAGAGGTTGTTCTCTTAGCACTCATTGCACATCAGCAAACTCATTTGCTCACTGCACGGCTTGACCAGAACACACCATGGGTGGTCGTCTTGTTCCCCACCCCCTCCATAATAGCAGCGAAATGCCACAAAACAGTGAGTCAAATTTAGGCATGACCACACATGTTGGTTTCTCACAGAAGAGGAGAAAATTTTAGCCCTGCTCTTCAAACAACAATAATACCCAGAAAAACAATGATTCAAAGGCATAGATCTACAGTCAAAAATATGTTGAGTATATAAAACAAGAAGGTCAGTTTGAATGAAATATTTCAGTACCGTGGCCTTATGTTGCATTTAAAGCATAGTATATATATATATAAAAAGAATATATATATATAAAGTATATATATATATAAAAAAAGAATATATATAGTATATATATATATATAAAGAATAGTATATATATAAAA
>VWZE01016737.1:10825-32427 GCA_013396675.1 Eubucco bourcierii | reverse complement strand
AAAACCAGTATGTTTATATATATAAAAATAGTGTGTGTACATATATATATAAAAATAGTATATATAGAGATATAAAAATAGTGTACATATATATATATATATATATATAGTCTGTGTGTGCATGTGTATGGGCATGTATGTAACTCTCTCTCTCTCTCTCTCTCTCTCTATATATATATATATATATATATACACAGATAGGCATCAACACTTCTTCACACCAAGTCGCCATCCCTGGAGCTGTTGAAGTGGAGGCTGGATGAGGCACTTAGTGCCATGGTTTAGTTAATTAGAAGGGTTGGGTGATAGGTTGGACTTAATGATCTTAGAGTTCTTTTCCAAGCTGGTTAATTCTGTGATGCTGTCATTTTGTGAAGTAAAAGGGAAAATTGCAGTGGTTGTACAGGCTGCACCTAACTTCCCCATTTAAAGAACAGTGCAAATAAATCCCATTTCTTGCAGCAAAAAAGTGTGAATTAGTGAGCTGTTTTAAGACAAATGGCAAGTACTATTTGCAAGAAGTGCTCTGGAAATCCTTCTGCCAAATCAAACAGTTTGCTTGGAGAGTCACACGGGGTTGGAGGGCGGGGGGGAGAGGAAAGAAAAAAAATGGTTAATAGTAGGGCTGTTGCTTTTCCCAAGTGCAGCAAACTGAGCCTAATTGATGCTGACGCATGACAGACTCGTGTGTACAGTATTGCCCGGGCTCTGACTGAAGCTGCTGACAGAGGGTAAATGGTGCATGGCAGCTGGTCTTGCCCTGGCCTGGCATGGCCACGTTCGCACACATCGCCTGTCAGGAGATATCATGAGGGCTAATGAAGGGCAGCCCACATTTTTAAAATTCTTCTCACTGAGTTTTGGATCAGACTTTACACCGTGAAGCCTTCTCAACCTTTTAGCGCTTGGTTAAGGATATGTGACACTTATTTAAAAATTAATGGGCTCTAATCAATTTAAAGTTGGAAAACTAAAAGGCAGGACATCTCTGCACGAGGAAGAGAAAGTGTGAGTGTGTGTTAAAGAGGGAAAGATATGGCAGAGACAGAAAACAGAACAAGAGGAAAGACATAGGAAGCATTTTTGCAGCTACTAACAACACAAAGTCATGACATGGTAGTACCTCCAATTTGTCTCACTTCGTTTCAATACTCCTCTATAGCTCTTTTTAAAGCAGTTAGTTGTGTGCTTCTGAAAGGTGTACTTAAAATAAGTGATTTCCTACAACACTAAATGCTTTCTCTTTTCCTGAGCCTAGCCCACTGCCTGTAATTGCAGCTGCATAACTCTACCAGCACCCAAAAAAACAAGAACCAGTGGGCAGAATTTCTCTAAGTACAAGGAATGCAACATAGGAAAACAGAGTGAGGAGAAATCACCTTAGATATCTACCTATTTACAAACTCCAAATCACAAGTAGTGCCTTGATTGGATCCGAGTTCTCAAAACTTTGTGGTGGTTTCACATACTTTTATGTTATTTTGCATGCTAATATATGACAGACACATTTCTGGTTTAGCTTTTTCTGAAATACTCCCTCACAGACAAGTGGAAAATACAGGCAGAAGACCATAAGGACTTTTCAGAGTATTTCAGTGACCAATGCAGAATCATTTCTTGCCACAAATCCCTGCAGGCTTTACCCTAGTTAAAAAAAAAAATCTCCCTGGCATTTTGACAACTGACTTCAGGATTTCAACAGATATTTTACATGCCAGTAAAAAGAAAGTACTTGGTTCTCATCTGATCTGGAACAGCTTATCCCCTGCCAGTCACTGTTAGCTTATGTGGAATGGTCTGTGAGTTTATCTGAGAGAATGGATTTATGCCCTGGGTAGACTGACCATCTTTTCTGCCTCTGTAGGCCAAAAGGAGAAACTCTGACAGCTAAATAAAAAAAAAAGATTCTATAATGCTGTCTTCACTTGCCACTACTTTAGGTCTTGCAACTTATATCTTCTTTTCAAACCATTACTATGTAGAGCAGAGGGGGAAACACCTCCCACCCCACCCCCCCCATCTGAACTGTGAAACTTGAGGGGGAGAAAAAAAAGAGTCAAATAACTTCCTCATTCAAACCCCACAAACTGCTGTATTTATTTGATAAAGATGCTCAAAGGCCTGCAGCAGCTCTGCTATGAGGACAGGCTACAAGAGTTGGGGCTCTGCAGCCTGGAAAAGAGAAGGCTTCAAGGAGACCTTCGAGTGGCCTTCCAGTATCTGAAGGGGGCCTACAGAAGGGCTGGGGAGGGACTATTTACAAGGTCTTGTAATGACAGGACAAGGAGGAATGGGTTTAAACTGGTAGAGGGGAGATTTAGACTGGATGTTAGGAGGAAGTTCTTTCCAGTGAGGGTGGTTAAACACTGGCACAGGTTGGCCAAGGAGGTTGTGGCTGCTCCCTCTCTGAAGGTGTTCATCTTCATGGCCTCCTCTGGACCCACTCCAAGACTTCAACATCCTTCCTGTGCTGGGGGCTCCGGAACTGCACACAGTAAATTAATATCTGTTTATTAAAGACTTATACCAGTTGATGGGTCTGGTCTACTTGATGATCCAGAACCCATTTCTTCCAGTACAGACTGTTCAATTAACATCTTAACTGGTAGCACACAGGATTTTTGCACATGTAGCTTTTGTTCTCTACTCCGTAATGTCAGTTGCAAACATACAATGTTTTTATTTTTCAAAGTCTAAATATTTTGTGTTGTCTGCAGAGTTTCGTAAAAAAACCTCAGTGTGATAGTTTGGGAGTTACCTGCCCACCCCCCCACTTTGTAAAATGACCCAGACTAGACCTCAGCCAGTTGGAAGTTAAGGACTGAAGCTCTATTTACAGCTCAGCACAATGTACAAGCAGAGATATACACTACAGACAGGAATAGTTACAGAAACAGACAAGTTAAAGGTAATACAGCAACACAACTCCCCTCCCTGAAATCAGAGACCCCAGAAGGGGCTCCCAACCACCCTTCCACATTCTCCCCACACCTGTACCTTACCCCAAGGTTTGCCTTATGCACAAGGTGAGCTTGGAGGATCAGCCAGGGGGTTTAGAAGAAAAGTGGTTAGTGAGATTAATCGGCAGGGAGAAGCCAGAAGCTGGACTGCCCGAGACGCTGTGCCCCAGAGACTCTGTGTTATCTATGTTTTGGGTACTTAAACATCTCAGCAAGCCTAGGAGTGAAGTAGACATCACCATTGTTTCCTTTTCACAACCTAAAATATAATTTTCTCTATTAAAATATTCCAATTAGCCTCAAACCAGCACACTCAGCACCTTCTGCCTTCTGAGGCCTTGAGTAACCTGTACTAGTGGGAAGTGTCCCTGCCTATGGCAGGGGGTTGGAACTAGATGATCCTTGAGGTCCCTTCCAACCTTACCATTCTATGATTCTATGATTCTTTACTCAGTTTCACCTCCTGCTTCTCCCACTACAGGATGTGTGTGACAGGACTTCATCCATTATTGGCAGACACATACATAGCACCATGTATAACTATACAATAAGTGTTAGGAATAAGTTTCATTTTCTTCTTCCAATACTGAGAAATGATAAAACTAAACAAGTTTCAGTGAAATTAAATAATCAAATAATATTTTTCTTTTTTTTTTTTTTGAGACACATCTCTGTTTCTGTAATCTCCAAAACCTGTTAAAAGATAAGACCTTTCCCTAGTTTAAAATGATGAAGTGTTTTGGTTGTTTTGAGTTTTTTGTTTGAGAGAAAGAGAGAGAGAGAGAGAGAGGAACATCTGATGACTGCATAAAGACTAGTAAGCTGTATGAAAGTAACTAATGAGTTTTGAAAAATCTGCTTTTATGTCCAGATCTGTAATTTAACTTAGTAAGAAAAGGTTGCTATCATACACCATCCTTCCAGAATCCAAATTCATGTAGTACTGAATGATTTTACATCTGTGGCTGAGGAAATATCTGCTCTCTAGGCAGAGAATTATTACCTTGTTTGACACCTGATTCTGGTCTGCAAGACCTACTCATGCAACTGCTGCATACAAAGCATCAAAATGTGAGCATTCCTATTGAATTTGAAGTCACAGAAGCCTGGTATTGAAAAAAAAAATAAATGTATAATTTTGCAACTAAAGAATTATCACTGCTTAGAAGTGGTATTTGGAAAAGCAGACGTAAGTAAGAAGTACACATGCAATGAGAGAAGGGTAAAACTTGATTTAAAATTATATGCCTGAATTATACATACATNTGTCCACAACTACCTGAAAGGAGGTCATAGTGAGACAGTTGTTAGCCTCTTCTCTCAAGTAACTAGTGACAGGACAAGAGAAAATGGCCTGAGGCTGCACCAGGGGAAGTTTAGATTGGGCATTAGAAAAAAAATCCTAACTGAAAGAGAGGTCAGGCACTGGAAGAGGCTGCCCAGAGAAGTGGTGGAGTCACCATTTCTGGAGGTGTTCAAAAAATGTGCAGATGTGGCAATTTGAGACATGGTTTAGTGGCTATAGTAGTGTTGGGCTGAAGATTGGACTTGATGATCCTAGAGAACTTTTCCAACTTTAATGATACACACAGACCCCTACACTTAAAACTGTGTGCATACATGTGTATTTGTGCACATGTGTATCACAGAAGGTTAGGGGCTGGGACAGATCTCAAAAGATCATTTACTCCAACTCCCCTGGCAGAGCAGGGCCACCTATACCAGATGGCACAGGATACAACAGATCAGACATATTGTATGTGTATAAACACAACCAATGTGAAAGACTAGTTTGGAGAAAATTTTGATTATGTCAGCATCAAAAGAAACCAGTTTGGATTTAATAGGAGCATTAGATTCTCCCTCTTCATTTCCTGATTTTAGTTTTGCAAAAGCAAAGGTCTTGCAATGACAAGGCAAGGGGCAATGGGTTTGAACTGGCAGAGGGGAGATTTAGACTGGATGTTAGGAGGAAGTTCTTTACAGTGAGGGTGGTGAGGCACTGGAACAGGTTGCCCAGGGAGGTTGTGGCTGCTCCCTCCCTGGAGGTGTTCAAGGCCAGGCTGGACAAGGCTTTGAGTGAGCTGTACTAGTGGGA
The DNA here is from genome assembly GCA_013396675.1 of Eubucco bourcierii. Classification (NCBI taxonomy): domain Eukaryota; kingdom Metazoa; phylum Chordata; class Aves; order Piciformes; family Ramphastidae; genus Eubucco; species Eubucco bourcierii. The sequence goes on along the minus strand of VWZE01016737.1, from coordinate 27,369 downwards.
GGTGTCCCTGCCTATGGCAGGGGGTTGGAACTAGATGATCCTTGAGGTCCCTTCCAACCTTACCATTCTATGATTCTATGATTCTCCTAGGACTTCTCCTACAGACAGTTTAAACTGGTCAGTTCCAGAGAAACAGAAGAGATGTGTATGTGCATCACAACTGCAGGATGAGATCCTTTACACTGAATTGTGCTGCATTTCTAATAAAATAGAAGCATTTACACTTGGCTTCTGTGCATGTATATGTGCCTGCAGAAACTATTTAAGTGCAAATTGCCAGAATGTCAGCAAATTACTGCCAGTGCTGCAAAGCATTTACATACCTTAGGCATGAGCAACCAATTGGAACTTTTAATCTTTTAACAAGTTACTGCTCAGTGACATAATAATGAATAAAATGAAGAGTAATGAAGTTGACCATAAAGCTTAGCAAATGAACATTGTACACAAATATAACAATTCCTGACTAGCTCAGCACACAAAATCTCCTTATGGTTTGCTGCCTGTTACCAGATGCTTGTGTCAAAACACAGTAACATACTACTACTGTTACTTTTGGCATTAATGTTGTTTGCCTCTTCGCAGATTTGCTGCCCTCACCATGCTGGGATGCACACTCATTACAAGCTCTTCACCTGCAGATAGATTTTTCTTTAAATATTGTTCCAAAGAAGTTTTCAGAAGAGCTCCTCTCAAGGAAGCTGTAGAAATGACCTCAAGGATTACTGACAGAAACTTTCATTTGTTTGAAATTTGAATGCATAGTCTGGTTTATTGGCACTGACAGGACAAGGTCATAGACCATACTCTATCATTATTCTCACTCCTATCAAGAGTCCATGATTAAGTCACCTAAAATAAAATTCCACTTCTGTCAAAAGACATAGCCAATCACTTGCAGTAGCTGCAAAGATGACCAACCAGTCACTGTCTTTTGTGCTTAGGAAAAAAGTGTGTCTAATAAGGTAATACACTTGGAGTATCTCTTCTAATCCTGACTGGCACACCCAAAATTCATCTCATTTTTGTATGTAGAGCAAGTCTAAAAAAGCATCAAAAACAAATGGAGTATCTCTTTAATTCTGACTAGCACACCCAGATTTAATCTCATTTTTGTACGTAGAGCAAGTCTAAAAAGGCATCAAATTCAATTCTGTTGAAGACAAACTTGGTTCAGTTCTTTGTTATAACCCAGGTAACTAAAAAGGTAGACAGGGACCAACAGAATAAGCAGTAGATCCTGCATTAGTCCCTTAAAAGACAATAACAGAAACAAAGAGAAGCAGTAATGGTATAAGTCACTGCTGAGTGATAAACCTTTTGAGGCAGAAATCCACTTCCAATTGAACTGATAGGGACATCAGAAAAACAAATTTCTGCCAGTTGACAGCCAGGCTAGTAGTTGAGGCAGAAAGGCTGAAGATATAATAATAAACATCAAGAAGGAGATCATTAGAAGCTGTTCTTCCAGCATGGGTTACTGCAAATCATAGAATCTGGAAAAGACCTTTAAGATCACCAAGTTCAACCACTAACCTAACACTACCTAGTCTGCTGCTAAACCATGTTCCTAAGCACTATGGAGGAGCCTTAAAGGGATACTTGAATTGCTGTTACCTTTGTTGACTTCTCTGTAAAAAGCCTGTTTTTCTGGTTGTTTTTTTTTTTTTTTTATGACATGAATAAGGATTTTAAACACTATTATATTAAAAGCTCCAAGGAGAGTAACTAAAAAGCAAACATTTACCTCTTACTTATTCCTGCAGTGAAATAGCATGGTAACATGACATTACTGCTCCAAGGTAAATATTTACTTGTTAGTATTGGGCTCCACATAAAAATATACCTTTCCCCACCCAAGATGACCTGCATTTTCTATTACCAAGACCAAAACAACCACCCACCCCACAATTCCCAGTTTAGTACACTGCATAGACTTCTCGACCTATACTGCAATGCTTAAACGCACGGCATAACACTTGGGGCTGCAAGTACATCACTCTCAATTCACACATCTTGGATAACAAACTGAGAATGTATCATAACAAAAGCAAAGAAGGAAATTTCTGCTTTCCCTTCCAAACCTATCTCCAGCCCAAAGGAACATTAACTGCAAAAGAAACCACAGCTGAACAATGGCTACGTCTTGCCAGTACACTAGGTCACCACAAAGATGGCTGATATATTTTTCCACATCACTTTGTGCCATCACATTATCTGGCACCTGTCCCTTCAGGATTTAATAATATGATGATTATAGAATGGTAAGGTTGGAAGGGACCTCAAGGATCATCCAGTTCCAATCCCCTGCCATAGGCAGGGACACCTCCCACTAGTACAGGTCACTCAAAGCCTCATCCAACCTGGCCTTGAACACCTCCAGGGAGGGAGCAGCCACAACCTCCCTGGGCAACCTGTGCCAGTGTCTCACCACCCTCACTGCAAAGAACTTCCTCCTAACACCCAGTCTAAATGTCCCCTCTGCCAGTTCAAACCCATTGCCCCTTGTCCTGTCATTGCAAGACCTTGTCAATAGTCCCTCCCCAGCCTTCCTGTAGGCCCCCTTCAGATACTGGAAGGCTACTATAAGGTCTCCTGGAAGCCTTCTCTTCTCCAGGCTGCAGAGCCCCAACTCTCTCAGCCTGTCCTCACAGAAGAGCAGAGCTGCTCCAGCTCTGTGATTATCTTTGTGGTCTCCTCTGGACCCGCTCCAACAGTCCATACGATACTATGATATTAACAGCCAGCTAAGAAATTTACTGACAGCTTTTTAATTTTGCCTTAATTTCATCTTTTACTAAAATGGATCAGAGGTTAAAGCAAACCAGAAAGTTTCTTTTAAGCAGTGAGGAACTTTAGCTTGTGTTACTTTTCATGTGGGGAGAATAGTACAGAAAAGATGATTTCTACCCAGAAATATCTTGATATTAGGTCTACTTGGCAGATGATTGAAGTGACTTAAGATGCCACTATCAGATCCCTGCTCTACTTTTCCATGTGCCTTGCTAAGGTTCTTGCTTTTCCTGTTCTGAGGTACTGTCCTAGCGATAGCAGCACTGGCAAAACATGCACAAGCATTCTTCATCTGCTACAGGTAGAAATCAGACAAAATGCCCAAAACTTGGCTCACTTAGCATGGAGACATTTGGAAGCACTCACAGTTTCTTTCCCATAGTCTATGTTTTTTGGATATTAAGTTCCAACTGATATAGAGTGACATTTTCTCTGCCAGAACCAATTAAAATGGGTGAATCCAAAATCTTACCTTAAACACTGCAATCTGTTATGGGATCTAACTGATGTGTTGGATCATGGAGATGCACTACCTCTGAGAAACCCAACTCAGTGCACCAGCAGCAAGACTACATGTTAGGTCTACAGCTACCTATTGTCCTGTAGCAATTTGGCATAACAAGGATTAAAATCAAACCAGAATGAAACAATTCAACATGTTGGGAATGCTGAAAGGCTTCACTTCAAGGTTTCCAAACAAAACTAAACTTTCTGGTGTTTTCAAGCCAAAACTCTGCACAGTTTCTGGTTCAATGGGGGTGGGGGGGGAAGGGTAGAAAAAAAAGGAGAGAGAAAATAAAAAAGGATGTTTTAACTTTCCATTCTGATTTGAAATACAAAGTGATGAAATGGTGGCATTTCCCAGGACAAAGCTCAACTACTGACCGGTTTCAGGAGTCAGGCATTTAGAAGAATCTGTAAGTAGAAGGGATACAATTGTTGGTTTACAAACACACTGGCAAAGTTAATCACCTCTGTGGCCACCTTCACCAGACTATTAGTGCCATAATGCTATTCTAGAACAGCTTCCTTCACAACAGCCAAGTTTTTAACGTCTTTCCAGTGTTCAGGATCTCAAAGTAACCACTAGAAATAAGCAAAGTGTCAAAGAAAAAAACAGAATGACTTATTATCAATGTCAGGTAAAGTAGGAAAAATAGAAAGCAACTAAGATTTAGTTAGATGAGAACAATTTCATCTCTTTGGGTCACATTGAAAACAAACAAACAAACAAAAAAAAAAAGAAATAAGCAAACATTTTAAAAACTCATTTTCCTTGATACCAGCACAATTTAACTATAACAGAGCATTCTGGTCATTCTGAAATTATTTTTCAGATAGGACAGTGACAAACCTTTTTCTTTGCCCATTGCCAAAAATACTTTTTTTCTTCCTAGGAACAAAGTTGTACTACAAATTAAAAAAAAAAAAAAAAAAAAAAAAAAAGCAGCTTTTGTATTTTCAAAATTGTAGCTGACAGCTGAAATACTAAAAATAATAGACAGTTTGAATAGATTAGAAGTCAAGTAATAGAAAGAAAAAAAAAAGGGAGGGGAAAGACATTCATTTATAATGTCCTATAATCAAGATCGTGAAGGTTGGTGCAGCAGGAAGATTTCCCTGAATAAATTCACTGTATTTTTAAACAGAGAAATTTCAGAGAACGTAGTCGTTAGTAAATATTTAAAACCTTTGTGGTAAAGGTTTAAACCACAAAATAACAAGGAAATGACAACTGTTTATTTTTCTCCACATAAAACTGAAAGTTATTGTAAGGTCATTATAATGTAAGCCTGTTTTCTCTTTAAGAAGTAAATAATTACACCACTGATTTGAGTAGACCTGCCAGTAAGTCTACATGTGGTTAAGTCAGATAGACCGATGCTCTAAAATTGGCAAGCAGTAAGCTCCCACAAGCTATTAAGCAACTCTGAGGTCTAGGTAGCTCACAACCCTTTTATCATGTGTCTCTCAACAGCAAAAAAAAAAAAAAAAAGGAAAAACAAAAAGAAAGATATCCTGCATTTAGACTGCAGTTGTTGTGCAACGTTTGAACGCAGTTCTGCATCTTCTACAAGAACAGAAAAGCAGGTTTTGATGCAGTTGTTCACTCTCTGCTGCAGTTCTCAGTTGCAACACCTGAGCTTTCTTCAGAGTCTTGTGGTCGTGAGGAACATGCAAGGGTCGACTTGCTAGAGGGCAGGGATGCCATCCAGAGGGACCTGGACAGGCTGGAGAGGTGGGCCCAGGCCAACCTCATGAAATTCAATAAGGCCAAGTGTAAGGTCCTGCACCTGGGTAGGCACAATCCCAAGCACAAATACAGGCTGGGTGGTGAATGGCTGGAGAGCAGCCCTGAGGAAAAGGACCTTGGAGTCTGGGTTGATGAAAAGCTCAACATGAGCCTGCAGTGTGCACATGCAGCCCAGACAGCCAACCGAGTCCTAGGCTGCATCAAGAGAAGCGTGGCCAGCAGGGCAAGGGAGGTGATTCTGCCCCTTTACTCTGCTCTCGTCAGACCCCACCTGGAGTACTGTGTGCAGTTCTGGAACCCTCAGCACAGGAAGGACATGGAAGTGTTGGAGCGGGTCCAGAGGAGGGCCACAAAGATGATCAGAGGGCTGGAGCAGCTCTGCTATGAGGACAGGCTGAGAGAGTTGGGGCTCTGCAGCCTGGAGAAGAGAAGGCTTCGAGGGGACCTGATAGTAGCCTTCCAGTATCTGAAGGGGGCCTACAGGAAGGCTGGGGAAGGATTATTTACAAGGTCCTGCAATGACAGGACAAGGGGCAATGGGTTTAAACTGGCAGAGGGGAGATTTAGACTGGATGTTAGGAGGAAGTTCTTTCCAGTGAGGGTGGTGAGACACTGGAACAGGTTGCCCAGGGAGGTTGTGTCTGCTCCCTCCCTGGATGTGTTCAAGGGCAGATTGGATGAGGCCTTGAGTAACCTGTACTAGTGGGAGGTGTCCCTGCCTATGGCAGGGGGTTGGAACTAGATGATCCTTGAGGTCCCTTCCAACTTTACCATTCTATGATTCTATGATTCTATGATTCTAACATTTCACAGATATGAAATGAGAACAATTTCTAACGGCATTACTATTCCTGAGTTTGCAAACAGTCTGAAGTAATCACTCTTGATGTCACTGCAATGAAGACTGCCCGAAACTAATGGCTGTAATCAAAACAATGGACTCTTGTCTGTTTAACCACTACTGTTAACCATTACAGTGCTGAAGATTTAGCATTACCATCAATACGTGTTTATCCCATTCCTTTAGGCACCAAAACCTCAGCTGGCAGGAGCTGTCAATACATTAAGCTTTGCTGAAGGAAGTTCTGTAACACAAGTCATGCAGCAAACAGGGAGCTGCAGCTGGGCAGCTGTACTAATTCTTACACAAACAGCACCTAGCAGTAAATGTCCCATGCAAAGAATACTTTCAGATATTTGATTGAGTAAAATCCATCATTTGAATAAAAATACTGCACCACAGTACCATGGTAGCTCAGGGGACACCACCACCAATTCCAGTCCAGCCTACATGAAATTTTGCCCATGGCCAGTTCTCACCATTTCTTCATCTGGGCTTCCAATGAAGCCATTGTTAGTATAACAACCTAATTTTTTCTTCCCCAAAGATAAAAATCAATCCAAGTATGAAGTTGCAGTGCAGATTAAAACAAAACAAAACTAGTTGAACCACTCACATCATGGGTGCTGCCTTGGGGAGAGGGAGGGAGGGTTAGATGCCTCAAAACCCTTCTCTAATTCAACAAGAATGGAAAAAAGAAACCTGTTTATGCTGGTGACAGGACTGCCCTCACATCAGCTCCAAGACACACTGAAGTTCCATCTCTAAGGATTCCATGAACAGCATAAACAAGAGGGAGCTGGTCTCTTCTCAGAGGCAAACAGAGACAGAACAAGAGGGAATGGCCTCAAGATGTGACTAAGTTCAGACTAGATAATAGGAAAAAAATATTCAGGGAAAGAGTGGTCAGGCATTGGAATGGTCTGCCTAGGGAGGTGGTTGAGTCACCAACCCTGGATGTGTTTAAGGGTCATTTGGATGTGGTGCTTGGGGATATGGTTTGGGGTGAACCTTCTAGAGTAAGATTATGGATTGGACTTGGTGGTCCTGAGGGGCTTTTCCAATCTCAGTGTTTCTGTGAAATAATGGACACAAAGAAACAAAGGACCCAAAGATTCCAGTGCACAGTCCTAAGAGGGAGTACGAAGAAACTTCCTTGATGGAGTCTGCTGGTTGTAGAATATCAAGCAAGTACTAGGTGTTAAATTGAGCTTCACGCAGAAACCTCAGCACAAAGGCAGACAAAGCAGCTAGACATTTGTAGCATCCCATAAGAGAGTACTATGCAGTTCCCTTTCCACCTGAACTATATCCTTCTCCTTTCACATAACTGAAAACAAGCAGATGAACAAAAAAAGCACACAAATATCATGTTTCTCAAACCATTTGCCTGATTAGCAATCTAGAAGAAACTGTGATACCCAGAGGGTTGGCACTAAGCCTCACATCAAGTCTCCATCGTTCATTAAGTCACAAAATGCTAACCTCCGCTATGCCATCACTTTGTGGTGCAGTCTAATTTCTACTGGTGAAGAAACACAAAGTTACAATGACAACTGACAGTGACCTCTGGTCAGCAACCATGACACTGAGAGATGGAGAAACTGTAGAAATGGAATCATTTTTCCTTCTAGAGAAAAAGATTTTCCTAGGGCAGGATACAAAGCATGCACTATTGCTACATAAACGCTGGTTCCAAGAATGAAGGTTTCAATCTTACAGTTACTCAGATTTTATTTTTTTTTCACCATTAAAAGTATTAAAAGACTAAAGAAAGAAGAGGTAGATGATTTGGGTCCAGAGGAGGGCCACAAAGATGACCAGAGGGCTGAAGCAGCTCTCCTATGAGGACAGGCTGTGAGAGTTGGGGGTCTGCAGCCTAGAGAAGAGAAGGCTTCGAGGAGACCTGATAGTAGCCTTCCAGTATCTGAAGGGGGCCTACAGGAAGGCTGGGGAGGGATTATTTACAAGGTCCTGCAATGACAGGACAAGGGGCAATGGGTTTAAACTGGTAGAGGGGAGATTTAGACTGGATGTTAGGAGGAGGTTCTTTCCAGTGAGGGTGGTGAGACACTGGCACAGGTTGCCCAGGGAGGTTGTGGATGCTCCCTCCCTGGAAGTGTTCAAGGCCAGATTAGATGAGGCCTTGAGTGAGCTGTATTAGTGGGAGGTGTCCCTGCCTATAGCAGAGGGTTGGAACCAGATGATCCTTGAGGTCCCTTCCAACCTTACCATTCTATGATTCTACGACCAACAATTGGAGATTATATCAAGCCCATTTAAAGATCAGCATAGAGGAAGATGAGTCAAGTTCTGGAAAAAGAGTAAAACAAGCAGAAGGTGAGTTGTAAGAACAAACAAACAAAAAACTTCCTTTGCCTTGAAGTCCAGCAGCAGTTTGATGCTGTTAATGGAAATATTCCTTATCTTCCCTACAGTTTTATTATGGCTCTGTTAAATAGCAAAATGATGAATATATTCTTTAAAATTTCAGCTTTCTAGCAACATGATGACAAAGCATCTGAAAGGACCAACACTTATGCTTCCCGAGTAACCATATCACACTTCTGGGTTGGGTTTTGGTTTTTTTTTTCCTTCCTTCTTTTTCATGGTGTAAATTTGCCATGTAATGACAAATTTGGGCATAAAACCTACAAAACCAGATAAACAAAAATCAGTAGAACTACTCACAGTAGTAAAGCTGTGCGGATGTCTAAATATTTGCAGGTGTCTTAGATAATAAGCTTCCAGAGCAGGAACAGCAGCTCTGTGATTAGTTCACTACTACACTTGAAATATATGCAATAATAATAAGGTTAACTCTGTGGTGCATTTTTGTTTGGTTCATCATAATTAAATGTTGAATAAGCCTTCCATATTGTATTTTGCTTTGTACATCTCCCAGGCTCGCACACATATACATAGATATAAATATTTATGCAGTACCCACAGAAACAAACAAATATCTTCCTGTAGGTTACAGTCAACCAAGAATGTATACTGGTCAACAGTGAGCAACCACTCTTACCCTAAAAAAAAAAAAAGTGTTTAGTTGCAAAAATGTTAATGAAATCCACAGAAACACTTAGGAACCAGTTTTTTAATCTCATTACCATATCAAAGAGCTCCCTGTTAATCACTGTCCAAATTCATTTGGATTTATTGTATCACAGCTATGCTTACAATTAAATGCCACAAGGTCCCAGTCAGATTAAACAAATGATTTTTTTTTTTTTTTCCTGTAGTCCTTACAGGACTAGTAGTGACAAATCACATGGAAGTAAAATATATCATAATTAATTAGCAGAGGCCCATAGATAACCTCTCCCACAAATCTCCACGGGCAATTTTAATAGCTTTCAATATTTAAATGTAAACCCCTATGAAATTGCTTAAAAATTCAAGGAATACTTGCACTTGTTACAGGTAACGAACATGTCACTCATGTAATTTTTTTCTATTACATAATTATTTCTTTAGGGATGCTAGAAACAAGTAATTAATTTCTTTAAAAAAAACAAATTGGCAGCAACTGTTTTAAGCATGCCATTGTGAATGAAGTATTCTCAAGTAATTGTGGTATTGCTAACAACCAACTCAGTTGTCAGTGACATGGACAGAGGAATCAGTGCACCCTCAGCAAGTTTAAAGATGACACCAAGCTGTGTGGCACAGACAACTTGCTAGAGGGCAGGGATCCATCCAGAGGGATCTGGACAGGCTGCAGAGGTGGGCCCAGGTCAACCTCATGAGATTCAACAAGGCCAAGTGTAAGGTCCTGCACCTGGGTNAGGGAGGGGATTCTGCCCCTTTACTCTGCTCTCGTCAGACCCCACCTGGAGTACTGTGTGCAGTTCTGGAACCCTCAGCACAGGAAGGACATGGAAGTGTTGGAACAGGTCCAGAGGAGGCCACAAAGATGATCAGAGGGCTGGAGCAGCTCTGCTATGAGGACAGGCTGAGAGCGTTTGGGCTCTGCAGCCTGGAGAAGAGAAGGTTTTGAGGAGACCTGATAGTAGCCTTCCAGTATCTAAAGGGGGCCTACAGGAGAGCTGGAGAGGGACTATTGACAAGGTCTTGTAATGCCACGACAAGGGGCAATGGGTTTGAACTGGTAGAGGGGAGATTTGGATTGGATGGAAGAATTAGATTGGAGATTAGAGGAAGTTCTTTGCAGTGAGGGTGGTGAGGCACTGGAACAGGTTGCCCAGGGAGGTTGTGGCTGCTCCCTCCCTGGAGATGTTCAAGGCCAGGTTGGATGAGACCTTGAGTGAGCTGTACTAGTGGAAGGTGTCCCTGCCTATGGCAGGGGGTTGGAACTGGATGATTCTTGAGGTCCCTTCCAACCTTACCATTCTATGATTCCTTATCAAAGCATATAATATCTCAGTATTGGGAAAAAAAAATTATATTTATAAGCTACCAGGAATTACAGGAAGATAGGTGCTCTTAATGTTAAACATGAACACCAGAGAGAGGAAAAAGGGTTCCACTTTCCTAGCTTGATTTCCAGTAGCACATGTTAGATATTCATTACTCTTGTGTCAGGGAAAGTAACAGATGACAATATTTGAGAGATGTGTTGGAAAAGTCTTCCTTTAGAGGAAGAAATCATAGACTCATCGAATGGTAAAGTTGGAAGGGACCTCAAGGATCATCCAGTTCCNCCTCTGCCAGTTTAAACCCATTGCCCCTTGTCCTATCACTGCAAGATCTTGTAAATAGTCCCTTCCCAGCCTTCCTGTAGGCCCCCTTCAGATACTGTAAGGTCTCCTGGAAGCCTTCTCTTCTCCAGGCTAAAGAGCCTCAACTCTCATAGCCTGATCTCATAGGAGAGATGCTCCAGCCCTCTGACCATCAATATTTTGTCAAATACTATGAACTGGTTGTGGTAATCTCTCTGCTTAAAGTAACAGCCTACAGAATCATAGAATTGTCAGAGCTGGAGGAACCTCAAGGATGACCTAGCTCACGCTCCTCTGCCATGGGCAGTGACACCTCCCACTAGATCAGGTTGCTCAAAGCCACATCCAGCCTGGCCTTACAAAACTTGCAGGGATGAGGATTCCACCACCCCCCTGCATAACCTGTTCCACTTTCTCACCACCCTCATGGTGAAGAACTTCTTCCTAACATCCTATCTGAATGTCCCCTCCTCTAGCTTGGATCCTTTTCCCTATTCCTATCACTACCTGACACCCTAAAAGTCCCCTACCAGTTTTCTTATAGGCCCCCTTCAGATACTGGAAGGCCACAATTGGTCTCCTTGAAGCATTCTCTTCTGCAAACCAAAGGACCTCAGCTCTCATAGGAGAGGAGCTCCAGCCCTCTGATCATCCTCGTGGCCCTTCTCTAAATTCTACCTAAATCAATTCAAAACAATGTGTTTCCAGAACAGGTAGGCTGGAGCATATAACAACTGCCAAAGAGAAAGCCTTCCTTTATTTCCAGAACGAAGCTTTTGTCTCAGTGATTAGCACCTGTTTATCATGTCAGGACCTGGTGCTCCTTCATAAAAAAATCTTTTTTTTTCTGCCTTCAATTTCTTCAAAACATCAAAATCTCACATTTCTCATTCATTCCTTGGTGATGTTCATTTAGGGGGATATTAAAAAAGTGCTAGTTCAGGAAGACTGTTCTCCTGACACTGGAAAGGAAGGAGCCTAACTTAAAATAAATGTTTAATGATTAAATTATTGAGCTGAGTTTAGCCTTGACATGTCTGTAATGCCAAAAGAAAGTCTTCAAGTTAAATAGGAAATTATCAAGTTTCAACTTCTGATAGCAAAAACTTCAGCTTGTCAGAGTGACTTACATTGAGGCACAAACATGAGCTGAAATTCAAGTTATCTTGTCTCTAGATATTCTAACTTCAGCTACTTAACTGTGGTTGCCAATCTTCAGCAATCAAACTTCCTGAAAGCATTACATAATTTCTTTCATTTAGAAGCACCTTGAGATTTACTCTTGTGCTGTGTATTCAAAAATGAGAACCGCTATTAGAAGAGAGTTGGGTAGTTTAGGATAATTTAATCTTGTGGAATTTGTGGGACAGCAAAAAGGCTGAGAATGAAAATCATAGAATGGTAAGGTTGGAAGGGACCTCAAGGATCATCTAGTTCTAACCCCCTGCCATAGGCAGGGACACCTCCCACTAGTACAGGTTACTCAAGGCCTCGTCCAACCTGGCCTTGAACACCTCCAGGGAGGGAGCATCCAAACCAAATATCAGACAAAAGATCAATACAAAAAAAATTCTGTGTTAAATTAAGCTCTATAACAGGAATGAATAAGTACTCTGAGGTTAGTAAATATGGCTCTTCAAACTATCTGTGAAGAGTGATAGAAATCAGTGTTTAAAATCCACAGCTATATTTTATGAATGCTGCTTAGCCTTAAGTGAAGTAGCAATAACACAAGACTTTCAATAAACAGAGGTCCAAAAGGGAAAAAACAACACAAACCAAAACATTACCCTTGGAATGAAAGACATCATAACCTTAAGAATTAAAGTTGCAGAAAGCACTTCAGAAAATCAGCATCTGCATCAACAATTAGGTTTGAAGAACTGAGTAACTCAGGTGAAAAATGTGACCAAATAATTTAAAAAAAAAAAAAAAAATCTTGCAAAATTTAAAGACATCTACTGGAACTTCTGGTCAGAAAGAACTTCAGGCATGTGTACTTTCTCTCATGCTCCTGAAGCAAAATGGCCATAAACCCACCAATAAGCAGATGTGGTAAAATCACATTTGTTGTAGGTCTAGTGGCTTGCAGAAGTAGGGACACAGTTGGGCAATCTTCCATTGGAAGCTTTCCAGAAATTTATTCTACTGCTTACCAGGCTTCAGATAAACCAGTTGGATTTTACTGACTGGTGTCAGGACTTCCATTAAAAACAGTCCAGGATGGGGGAGCACAGAATGATAGAATGGTAAATTTGGAAGGGACTTCAAGGATCATCTAGTTCCAAACCCCCCAAAATAGGCAGGGACACCTCCCACTAGTACAGGTCACTCAAGGCCTCATCCAACCTGGCCTTAAACACCTCCAGGGAGGGAGCAGCCACAGCCTCCCTGGGCAACCTCTTCCAGTGTCTCACCACCCTCACTGTAAAGAACTTCCTCCTAATATCCAGTCTAAATCTCCCCTCTGTCAGTTTAAACCCATTGCCCCTTGTCCTGTCATTGCAAGACTTTGTCAATAGTCCCTCCCCAGCCTTCCTGTAGGCCCCCTTCAGATACTGGAAGGCTACTCTAAGGTCTCCTGGAAGTCTTCTCTTCTCCAGGCTGCAGAGCCCCAACTCCCTCAGCCTGTCCTCATAGCAGAGCTGCTGCAGCCCTCCGAGCATCATTTTGGCCCTCCTGTGGAGCTGCTCCAACACTTCCATGTCCTTCCTGTGCTGGGGGTTCCAGACCTGCACACAGTACTCCAGGTGGGGTCTGAGGAGAGCAGAGCAAAGGGGTAGAATCCCCTCCCTTGCCCTGCTGCCCACACTGCTCTTGCTGCAGCCCAGCACTCGTTTGCTGTCTGGGCTGCATGTGCACACTGCAGGCTCATGTTGAGCTTTTCATCAACCCAGACTCCAAGGTCCTTTTCCTCAGAGCTGCTCTCAAGCCACTCACCACCCAGCCTGTCATTCCATTTCTATTCTCCACCTTCACCTGTACCTCACGGTGTTCTCCCCCACTGTATGTGATGAATAGTTATGCCAGGACACGGGCTTTGACCATTATGCCTACTCTCACTTCTGCTGCCAAGTTAAACTTAGCAGTACATCAAGTGGTCTCAGCAAATTATATTACTGTATTAAGTAAATTACCTGCTATTGTATAAACAAGAAGGTCTGTACCTGTGCTTTTCAATGGCACCTCAGCATTAGTGTAGTTATCACACGAAATCACACCCACAATACCTGAGCAGGGTTAATTTTTGTTGAGGTGCTATCTGTAGAAGAATAGCCAAAACCACTCTACAGGTGATGGAGGCAATCACCATTAGCTGACCAACTGTGTAGTTAATATCCTGATAAAGAATAGGAGACAAGAACTGACCTGGGCATAGTTCAGGAAGTACTTTAAAGGCTGTTTCTCAAGGAAAGCTACTGGCATGATAAAACAAGGAGAAGTAATGCAAAAAGGCAAAGAACTTGAAAAATATTTGAAGCAGCATTCAGAATGGGAAAAATTATGATAAAACAAACAAAAAGGATTTGTAAGCAAGTGAAAAGATTTGGAGTTGTGTGCATATTCAGGGAACAGGTTGCCCAGGGGATTGTGGAGTTTCCATCTCTGGAGATATTCAATGCCTGCCTGGATGCATTCCTGTGTGATCTGGCACAGGTGATCCTGATCTGGCAGGGAGGTTGGACTGCATAATCTTTTGAGGTCACTTCTAGTCTCTAACATTGAGTCTGTGATTTCAGGACTGCCATGTCCAAGGCCAAGTGTAAGGTCCTGCACCTGGGTAGGCACAATCCCAAGCACAACTCCAGACTCAGTGGTGAATGGCTGGAGAGCAGCCCTGAGGAAAAGGACCCTGGAGTCTGGGTTGATGAAAAGCTCAACATGAGCCTGCAGTGTGCACATGCAGCCCAGACAGCCAACCGAGTCCTAGGCTGCATCAAGAGAAGCGTGGCCAGCAGAGCAAGGGAGGTGATTCTGCCCCTTTACTCTGCTCTCGTCAGACCCCACCTGGAGTACTGTGTGCAGTTCTGGAACCCTCAGCACAGGAAAAACATGGAACTGTTGGAGCGGGTCCAGAGGAGGGCCACAAAGATGCTCAGAGGGCTGGAGCAGCTCTCCTATGAGGACAGGCTGAGAGAATTGGGGCTCTTCAGCCTGGAGAAGAGAAGGCTTCGAGGGGACCTGATAGTAGCCTTCCAGTATCTGAAGGGGGCCTACAGGAAGGCTGGGGAAGGATTATTTACAAGGTCCTGCAATAACAGGACAAGGGGCAATGGGCTTAAACTGGTAGAGGGGAGATTTAGACTGGATGTTAGGAGGAAGTTCTTTGCAGTGAGGGTGGTGAGGCACTGGAACAGGTTGCCCAGGGAGGTTGTGGATGCTCCCTCCCTGGAGGTGTTCAAGGCCAGATCGGATGAGGCCTTGAGTAACCTGTACTAGTGGGAGGTGTCCCTGCCTATGGTAGGGGGTTGGAACTAGATGATCCTTGAGGTCCCTTCCAACCTTACCATTCTATGATTCTATGAAATTTGCAAGCTCAAGTGGTAAGCTAGATAAAACTTGAACTGACAATGGTGTCTGGCACTGAAAGGCAAGAAGTAGATGTCAGAAACGCTGGTGACCGTACGATCTGAAAAGTTTTAAGCTTCAATAGATGGGAAAATTCTGCAAATATTCAGTTGCATTTGTCAGTTAGAATGTTATGCTAATCAAACCTAAAAGCTGCCCCAATAAAGTCAAGCCAATCAATATGGTTGCCAATTACCACTGTTAACCTTTACAGAATTGATAGTCGTTTAAAATTTCTGACTATAAGCTGTGACATCTAAATGTCTATTTTTAATAGTTCATTACCCACTGTTTCTCTTTACTTCCAATAGCATTTACATTTTACAGAAGCCTGTGAGATTTCAAGACACACAATTTTGTTTATGGAGGTAAAAAATTAATACTACACTTTTAAACTTATTTGGACCCTCATGAATAAATAAATACATAATTGTTAAACCAAAGTAGCATCTAATCAGTTGCCTTTCACATCACAGCACTGACCCTAATCTCTGGGGCATAAACAAACATGCATACTTTGTGCAAACTTTCATCATAAAAAAGAATGAAATATATTCCAACATAAATATTTCAGCAAACAGTCATGTGAAGGAGCATGAATGTTTAATTTAGACATCACCTCTGTCACTATCTGTTAGACATTGTAGTGGTCTTTCTCCTCTGAGAATTCCAAAACATAACCAAGTTTCCAGCACCCAACTGAAAATAATATTCCCCATAAAATATTATTTCTACCACCAGGAACATTTGGATATTTTAATACAGTGGAAAACACTCTGCTGTATTGGGTCAAATCATGTCTTTAGCAACACTACCTACAGTCTGAATAATCTTTTTTTTTGGCCTTGCTGACACTGTAAGGAAGGATCTAGCACAAGGGCCAGGCTCTAACAGGTTGGCTTAAATACCATCTTCTTCCATGTATTTGCACTGAAGCTCCTCAAGCCATTGCTAACTAAGCTAAACCAGAAGATGCCACTGTGGCCAAGTTAAGGATCTTCTGTTATACTGAACATCTTGCATCTGTTTGAGAGCTCAGAAATGGCATATGAGAGGGGAAGATAGGTGGGTTTAATACTGGCCTTCAAAGCTTGGAGACACAAGTTGAAATGAAACAGCCAGGTAAAGAAAAATGTATGGTTTCCATACATTCCTCAAACTACACAACTATGTGATGATCATAGAATGGTAAGGTTGGAAGGGACCTCAAGGATCTTCTAGTTCCAACCCCTTGCCATAGACAGGGACACCTCCCACTAGTACAGGTCACTCAGGGCCTCATCCAGCCTGGCCTTGAACACCTCCAGGGAGGAAAAGGACCAAACTCAGATCTCCTTAGACCTAGTCCAGTATTTTAGTTGCATGGGTTTTTTGGGGGTTTTTTTTGTTTTGTTTTGTTTTG
>VWZE01016734.1:11564-39688 GCA_013396675.1 Eubucco bourcierii | reverse complement strand
TTCCTGTAGGCCCCCTTCAGATACTGGAAGGCTACTATCAGGTCCCCTCGAAGCCTTCTCTTCTCCAGGCTGAAGAGCCCCAACTCCCTCAGCCTGTCCTCATAGGAGAGCTGCTCCAGCCCTCTGATCATCTTTGTGGCCCTCCTCTGGACCCGCTCCAACACTTCCATGTCCTTCCTGTGCTGAGGGTTCCAGAACTGCACACAGTACTCCAGGTGGGGTCTGACGAGAGCAGAGTAAAGGGGCAGAATCACCTCCCTTGCTCTGCTGGCCACGCTTCTCTTGATGCAGCCTAGGACTCGGTTGGCTGTCTGGGCTGCATGTGCACACTGCAGACTCATGTTGAGCTTTTCATCAACCCAGACCCTTGCCCAGCACAGAGGGACAACATCGGCAGAAGACCCTTGCCCGGCACAGAGGGACAACATCAGCAGAAGACCCTTGCCCGGCACAGAGGGACAACATCGGCACAAGACCCTTGGCCGGGCACAGAGGGACAACATCGGCAGAAGACCCTTGCCCGGGCACAGAGGGACAACGTCGGCAGAAGACCCTTACCTGGCACAGAGGGGCAACATCGGCAGAAGACCCTTGCCCGGCACAGAGGGGCAACATCAGCAGAAGACCCTTGCCCGGGCACAGAGGGACTACATCAGCAGAAGACCCTTCTGGGTCAGATCTCCAGGTGGTACCACCATGCCTGAGCTGCCAACACCAGCTGCAGCCCCTGGTGGGATTTCTTCAGCAGGGTGATTTCCAGCCACCTTTCTGCCTTTGGCTTTCATGCCTGCTTAAATGATACTGTTAATTATGCTCCTCTGAACTAATGACCCAGTCATAGAATGATAGAATAATAAGGTTGGAGAGGACCTCAAGGATCATCCAGTTCCAACACCCTGCCACCACAGGCAGGGACACCTCCCACTAGTACAGCTCACTCAAGGCCTCATCTAACCTGGCCTTGAATACCTCCTGGGAGGGAGCAGCCACAACCTCCCTGGGCAACCTGTGCCAGTGCCTCACCACCCTCACTGGAAAGAACTTCCTCCTAACATCCAGTCTAAATCTCCCCTCTGCCAGTTCAAACCCATTGCCCCTTGTCCTGACATTGCGGGACCTTGTCAAGAGTCCCTCCCCAGCCTTCCTGTAGGCCCCCTTCAGATACCGGAAGGCTACTATGAGGTCTCCTCAAAGCCTTCTCTTCTCCAGGCTGAAGAGCCCCAACTCTCCCAGTCAAGGAACTCCAAACTCTCCCCTGGAGGTGAAGCCTCTAGATTGACTCATCTGTAGCCATCCTTTCCACAGCATCTCTGGAGCATCCTTCTTCCACCACGGATTTAGCAGAACATTGGTTTTGATGGTCTTGGCAGTATTTTTAGAATGAGGGATGTGGCTCTGAGCATGTGGCACAAGCAAGGCAAACCCTGAAGAGGCTGTGGCCATAGAGGTTTTTCTTCCATGTGGAATCACAAAAGGTTGTGCTCATGTTTGAGCCTTTCCCTCACTTCTGACTTCTCCCCAGAGGTCATTCCCAACCCCTACCATTCTATGGTGAAACAATGAGCCAGGCTGCCCAGAGAGGTGGTAGAAGCCTCATCCCTGGAACCATTCCAGGTTAGGTTGCTTGGGGCTCTAATCAACTTGCTCTAGTTGAAGATGCCCCTGCTGACTGCAGGAAGCTTGGGCTAGATGATCTTGAGAGGTTCCTTCCAACCCAAACCATTCTGGCTCTGGTTCTCTCTGCCTGCCCAGTTTCATGAAGCTTGGAGGCTGTTTCTGCCCTTCCAGTTGGCTGCAAAAGAGAGTTGGGATGGGAGAAAGAAACAGAAAGCTCAGCCCACCTAAGCCATCTTTGCCCTCTGAAGCAGAAGGACTTAGTGATGCAGCTTCCATGCTCCATTGCTGACCACTAAAGATTAGAGGCTAGCCCAGAGCAGAAGGACTGTAGGAGTCAATCCCACTTAATCCTTTCTATTTAAAGGAATAAACAGCCCAGGAAAAGCAGCCTAAGATTAGAAACTCACAGGATTTCCTCAAATTCCAACCATCAGCCAGAGAATCAGCCCAAGGGGGTGGTTTGCTGCTCACCCACTGCACCAATCCTGCACTCCAGCAAAGTGCAGCATGGATTAGGCTGTGCAGCTCCATCACCACATGAAGCCCACGCTCAAAGCTGCCTTAATGCTGCTCCCTCTCTGCCCAAACCATCTCCAGCACTGCCTGACTGACAAAGGAGAAGCTCACACCCATCAGGCTGTGCTGCCATTCATTGAGACCTGGACAGGTTGGAAAATAGAGGGAGAAGAACCTCAGGAAGGGCAAGTGTAGGGTCCTGGCCCTGGGGCAGAATCCCCTGCACCAGCACAGGTAAGGTCTGACCTGCTGGGAAGCAGCTTCACAGAGAAGCACCTAGGACTGCTGGTGGACAAGTTCCCCAAGAGCCAGCAGTGTGCTCTGGTGGCCAAGAAGGTCTCCTGGGGCACATGAAGAAAAAAGTGTGAGCAGCAGATGAAGGGAGGTTCTCCCCCCTCTCTACTCTATCCAACTGCAGCCATACCTGGAGTATTGTGTCCAGTTCTGGGCTCCCCAGTGCCAGAGAGACAGGCAACTGCTGGGGACAGCCCAGTGGAAGCTCTGAAGATGCTGAAGGGCCTGGAGCAGCTCTGTAAGGAGCAAAGGCTGAGAGCCCTGGGGTTGAGAGCCTGCAGAAGAGCAGCCCCAGAGGGCATCTGAGCAGTGCTAAGCAAAAGCTTGAGGGACTGTGGGGGGCAAGAGATGGGGCCAGACTCTTCTCAGTGGTGCCAAGCAAGAGAAACCAAGAGGCAATGGGCACAAACTGGAACCCAAGAGGTTCCACCTCAACATAAGGAGCAATTTGTTTGGTGTGAGGACACTGGAGCAGGCTGCCCAGAGACGTTGTGGAGTCTCTGGAGAGCTTCCAAGCCCCACCATAGCCACTGTGATCTGGGTCACAAGCACAAGTTCAAGCACTTCATGTTTGTAGAAAAAAAAAAAAAAAGAAAACACAATAAAACCAAACCAAACCCCAAGAAATAACCACATTGGTGGCTTCCTCTGGCTTCTGTGCTCAGCCTAGAAATGCCTGGAGGCTGGGAGCCTCCAGCCACCACCACCTCACTCCCATGCAGCAGTCATAGAAGCATCAACTGCATCAGGTTGGAAGGGACCTCAAAGGTCAGCCTGTCCACCTCCCCCCGGCCCTGCAGTCAGCAGGGACACCTCCAACTAGAGCAGGTTGTTCAGGGCCTCATCAAGTCTGACTTTGAATGTCTCCAGGGATGGGACCTCCACTACTTCCTGGACAACCTGTCCCAGTGTTTGAGCCCTCTCATAGTAAAGAATTTCCCCCTAAGGTCCAACATAAATCTGCCCTGATCCAGTTTCAGACCCTTGTCCCTCATCCTATCTCTCCAAGCCCCTTCCGCAGCCTTCCTCTAGGTCCCCTTCAGATATTGAAATGCAGCTCTAAGGTCTCCCTGGAGCCTTCACTTCTCCAAACTGAACAAACCCCAACTCTCTCAGCCTGTCCTGACAGGAGGGGTTCTCAAGCTCTCTGCTCATCTTTGTGGCCTCCTCTGAACCCACTCCAGCAGTTCCATGTCCTTCCTTTGTTGAGGACTCCCCAGCTGGACACAGCTCTGCCAGTGAGGTCTCACCAGAGCAGTGGGGCAGAATCATAGAATGGTAAGGTTGGAAGAGACCTCAAGGATCATCTAGTTCCAACCCCCTGCCATAGGCAGGGACACCTCCCACTAGTACAGTTCACTCAAGGCCTCATCCAACCTGGCCTTGAATACCTCCAGGGAGGGAGCAGCCACAACCTCCCTGGGCAACTTGTTCCAGTGCCTCACCACCCTCACTGCAAACAACTTCCTCCTAACATCCAGTTTCAATCTCCCCTCTGCCAGTTCAAACCCATTGCCCCTTGTCCTGGCATTGCAAGACCTTGTCAATAGTCACTCCCCAGTCTTCCTGTAGCCCCCTTCAGATACTGGAAGGCTACTATAAGGTCTACTCAAAGCCTTCAGCTCTCTCCACCTTCTGGTCAGACTTCTTTTGATGCAGCCCCAGTTGTCATTGACCTACCCCTAAACGAAGGACTAGAAGGCCTGAGGTTCCCCATGGGTGGCCACTTGAAAGTGCACCAAACCTAGCAGGACCACTCCTGCTTGGAGAAGCAAACTTACACCAGCCTAGCTCCCCGTTGAAGAGATTCTCTCCCCCTTTCCCTATCCCAAGCCCACGCCACGCACTTTGCCGTGATGCTGGGACAGAGGCTGGGTTGGAAGGGACCTTTAAAGGTCATTTAATCCAACCTCATTAAAACAAAGCAGGCAAAAAAAAAAAAAATTGCAAAAAAAATTGAGTGATCCCAAAAGATCTGCTGAGCCTTTCTTCCCCCTCAGCACCAGGGCAGGATGGAAGCGGTTGCCAGTGGTTGCTTTTTCCAGGCATAGTCATGCATGTGGAGCCTGACTCATCCCTGTCAGAAATTTCCATCTCACCCTGTCCCCCTCCATGGAAATGCTCCAGCCCCCTCTCTCTGCCTGCAGATTTGCAACTTCAGAAAGCAATAAGGAGGAGTCAAAGGGGTGATGAAGCAGCTGGCAAGAGCAGCCAAGAAGTAGAGACCTTCTCTGGCTCCGGCTATCAGCAGCTGTGTAGGGATGTGTCTGAGAGAGGTTTGAGGTCCCTGCTCCCTCCCAGCTGCCAAATGTCTGTTTGGAAAGGAGAAGAGGTGAAATTCTGACAGGCTGGGGAGAGCTGCCCCAGCACAGGAGTTGGAGAACTGGATGTCAAGAAAAAGATAACTCAGATTTAGACTCTACATTCAGACTAGACAAAAAGATGATTTTTTTCCCCCCAGAGTGGTGAGAAACTGGCCCAGGTTGCCCAGGGAGGTGGCAGAGCTTCATCCTTGGAGCCACTCCAGGTTAGGTTGTTTGAGACTCTGAGCAACAAGACCCTGTCGAAGATCAAGAGCAGTGTGGGCAGCAGGGCAAGGGAGGGGATTCTGCCCCTTTGCTCTGCTCTCCTCAGACCCCACCTGGAGTCCTGTGTGCAGTTCTGGAGCCCTCAACACAAGAAGGACATGGAACTGTTGGAGCAAGTTCAGAGGAGGCCACCAAGATGCTCAGAGGGCTGCAGCAGTTCTGCTATGAGGACAGACTGAGAGAGTTGGGGCTCTGCACCTGCAGAAGAGAAGGCTTTGAGGAGAAATCCTTGGAGTGGCCTTCCAGGATCTGAACGGGGCTACAGGAAGGCTGGGGAGGGACTATTGACAAGGTCTTGCAATGACAGGACAAGGGGCAATGGGTTTGAACTGGCAGAGGGGAGATTGAAACTGGATGTTAGGAGGAAGTTGTTTGCAGTGAGGGTGGTGAGACACTGGAACAGGTTGTCCAGGAAGGTTGTGAATGGCAGAAGCACAGAATGTGATCAAAGATCACATTCTGTGCTTCTGTCATCCACAACCTCCCTGGAGGTGTTCAGAACCAGGGTGAATGAGGCCTTGAGTGACCTGTTCTAGGGGGAGATGTCCTTGCCCATAGCAGGGGGTTGGAACTAGATGATCTTTGAGGTGCCTTCCAACTTGACCATTCTATGATTCTATGTCCCTGCTGCCTGCCAGGGATTTGGAACAGATGACCTGCAGAGGTCCCTTCCAACCCAAACTATTCCCTGGTTCTATGATTCATCTGCAAATTGTGCTGCTGATGGTCCCTAGGTGCAGCCAGGGCTAAGCAAGACAGGATGAGGGATCTCAAAGCCTGCCAGGAAGCCTCAGGTCTATTTGCAAGCTCAGCCCAGCTGCACGTGCATAGACAACAAGTCCAGACCTGTGCAAAGGAGACATCCAGGGCTGACCATGCTGCCAGGCAGCCCTTGACTCATAGTATAACCATGTCCCTGCTTGGGTGAGCCATGGCCACTCGCCCTCTGCCTCCATTTCTCCTCTGAGACAACCCCACAAAAGCCGAACAAGCCTCTTGCTGTGCCCACAGAGCACAGCCTGGTCCTGCAGCCCATGTCAGCAACAGCTGCCAGAGCTGCTGTTGCAGCAGTTGCTGATGCGATCAAGACCTCAGCTCGCTTCACAACAGCAACAAACCCAACCCTGTCTGAGCTACAGGGCTGACAATGGTCTAGGGCAGCCTCAGAACCACAGCATCCCAGCACAGTGGAGGTTGGAAGGAACCTCTGGAGATCATCCAGTCCAATCGCCCCTGTTCCAGCAGGCCACCCACAGCAGCTTGCCCAGCAGCACAATGGCCAGGGAGGGTTGGAAGCTCTGCACACAAGGAGACTCCATAACCTCTCTGGGCAGCCTGCTCCAGGCCTCCAGCACCCTCACACCAAACAAGTTTCTCCTCCTGTTGAGGTGGAACCTCCTGGATTCCAGTTCATGCTCATTGCCTCTTATCCTCTCCCTGGGCTGGCTTCATCCTCTTGACCCTCCCACAGCCCCCTGAGCTCTTGCTGAGCACTGCTCAGATTCCCTCTGGGGCTGCTCTTCTGCAAGCTCTCAGCCTTTGCTCCTCACAGAGCTGCTCCAGGTCCCTCAGCATCTTCCCAGCCTGCCCTGGACTCTCTCCAGTAGTTCTCTGTCTCTCTTGAACTGGGGAGCCCAGAACCAGATCCAAAGCTCCAGATGTGACTTGTCTAGAACAGAGCAGAGGGAAACGAGAACCTCCCTTCACTTGCTGGCCACACTCTCAGGGCCAAGCCTTGGTTTCTGAAGGGTGATGCATGTATGGTGCAGAACCTGAAAGGGCACCCTGGAAAGCTGAAAGTGGATGGAAAACATCCAGATGTGAACCTCATTGGTAGCAAAACACCAGAGAAGCCACCAATGTAGACAGACACAGCAGCCAGCCTGCACCAGCATAGTCCTACCTGTGCTGGGTCAGATACTTGCAGCCCCAGCCACGGCTTGTGCTGGCTGGGATGTGTTTGACTTCATGTTCACCATCAGGGTGAGCTTGAGCTGTGTTGAAACCATAAACTCGTGTTGAAACCATCCCAAACTCATCAGGGTTTTCCATGCTTTCATCAGGTGTTTTCAAGGAGCTTCATTAAAAGGCTCAAAGGGAATTTGGAAACCTGGGTGCAGTCCTCAGTTGCACCAGGGCATGGGACCTCACCCAGAGAGGTGACCACTCCTTGAGTGAGTCTGGTTTGTCTGAGTTACCCACTTCAGGAGGCAGAGGAGATCCTTGCTGCCATGAACAGGACCTTTTGCTGCTCAGTCTTCCTCCTGCCCAGCCACCACCACCCACACTAGCCCATGTTGTCCTAAAGTTGCCTTAATCCACTTTATTTTCTCTCCAGGGTGTTTACTCCCCCTTCCCTCTCCAGACTCCCTACATATTTATGGGGTGATGTCTCATCCTTTGTTTTCCTAGACTAAACAAATCATTTTCCCTCATCAAGACTCTCAGACCTCCCTTGCCCCAGGCAGGCCCAGCTCTGGTACATGTTTATCAACCATCTGCTTGAAGACCTTCCAGCCATGGGCGAGCTCCAAGCACTCTCCAGCCTCCTCTTTCTTCATCCTTATAATTTCTCCAGCCTGATCCATCCAGAGATGGAGCAAGGCCAGAGGCAGGTCATCAAAATGATCAAAGATTTGGAATCCCTCTGCTGTGAGGACAGGCTGAGAGTTGGGGTTGTACAGCCTGGAGAAGAGAAGGCTCCAGAGAGACCTTCTGGTGGTCTTTCAGGAACCTCTAAACCAGAATCACAGAACCACAGAATGTCAGGATGGGGACAAAGTTTTTATGGGGGCCTGTTGTGACAGGACAAGGGGGTGATGGTTTGAAACCCAAAGAGGGAGATTCAGACTGGAGGGAGAAGGAAGGAAGTTTTACAGTGAGGATGGTGGTGAGACACTGGCCCAGGATGCCCAGAGAGGTGGCAGATCTCTGGAAACATCTCAAGTCAAATTGTTTGTGGTTCTGAGCAACCTGCTCCAGCTCACAGGATGTTAGAGGTCGGAAGGGACCTCTGGAGATCAAGTCCAACCCCCCTGCCAGAGCAGGACTAGATAATCTAGCACAGGTCCCACAGGAACACATCCAGATCAGGGACATCAGCTGCAGATGTCCCTGCTGACTGCAGGTAGGTTGGTCTAGATGACCTTTACAGATCCTATCCAACCCACAGCATTCTATGACACAAGTCTAGCCCCTGGAGTTTGGTGTAAGCCCCCTGGGGCTTGAAGCTATCTTTGTCTGAAGAGAATATTCCAGCCTAATTGTGTCCAGGTCTGGGCCCCTCCATTTAAGAAGGACATTGAGGTGCTTGAGTGTGTCCAGAGAAGGGCAACGAGGCTGGGGAGAGGCCTCGAGCACAGCCCTATGGAGAGAGGCTGAGGGAGCTGGGATTGGTTAGCCTGGAGAAGAGGAGGCTCAGGGGGGACCTTCTTGCTGTCTACAACTACCCGAAGGGTGGTTGTGGCCAGGGGGAGGTTACCTTCTTCTCTCAGGCAAGCAGCACCAGAACAAGAAGACACAGTCTCAGGGGGAAGTTTAGGCTGGAGGTGAGGAGAAAGTTCTTCCCTGAGAGAGTCATTGACTGCTGGAATGGGCTGCCCAGGGAGGTGGTGGAGTCACCATCCCTGGAGGTGTTCAAGGTGGGTTTGGACGTGGCACTTGGTGCCATGGTCTGGTCTTGAGGGCTGTGGTGATGGGTTGGACTTGATGAGCTTTGAGGTCTCTTCCAACCCTGCTGATGCTGTGAAGGAATAGGGTTGCCTTGCACCAAAGGATGCAACTACTTGGACCTTTTAGCCTGCAACAAAAGGAGTTTTCTTGATATCTTTTTAGCAATGCTTCTTTAGAGAAGAGCTTTGGAGGTAGAAGGGACATCCACGCTGCCATGGAGGCCTTTGATCCTCCCTCTGCTCCTCTTTCCAACCTCAGAGAACAACAGAAATTTCAGAAGACAAAGATGGGTTCTGGAGAGGACATCCAAGATCCATAAGGCTCCAATGCAGCCTGGAAAGTGCTCAGTCTGGAGAGGACAAGGCTGTAAGGAGACCTTGTTGTGGTCTTCCAGTAGCTGAAGTGGGCTACAAAAAAGCTGAGGAGGGACTTTTTAGGGTGTCAGGGAGTGATAAGACTAGGGAGGAATGGAGCAAAACTAGAAGTGGGGAGATTCAGATTGGATGTTAGGAAGAAGTTCTTCAGCATGAGGGTGCTGAGAGCCTGGCACAGGTTGCCCAGGGAGGTGGTGGAAGCCTCATTCCTGGAGGTGTTTAAGGCCAGGTTGGATGTGGCTGTGAGTAACCTGCTCAAGTGTGAGGTGTCCCTGCCCATGGCAGGAGACTTGGAGTTGGATAGTCCTTGGGGTCACTTCCAGCCCTGATAGTTCTATGATTCTAAGTGGCCCACAATCTCTGTGGGGTTGTTTTAAGACAGTCCAGCTCTGGAGCCCCCAACACAAGGACTTGGATCTGTTGGAGGTAGCCCAGAAGAGGGCCACAAAGATGAGAGGGCTGGAGAACCTCTCTTATGAGG
This sequence comes from Eubucco bourcierii, assembly GCA_013396675.1. Lineage (NCBI taxonomy): Eukaryota > Metazoa > Chordata > Aves > Piciformes > Ramphastidae > Eubucco > Eubucco bourcierii. The sequence continues at coordinate 30,146 of VWZE01016734.1, read as the reverse complement.
ACAGGCTGAAGGAGTTTGGTCCAGGGAGATCTTATGGTGGCCTTCCAATAACTAAAGGGGGTCTACAGGAAAGTTGGGAAGGGACTACTTGTAAGGTGAGGTGCTAATAGGACAATGGCTTGAAACTAGAGCAGGGTTGATTTAGACTGGGTATTAGGAAGAAATTCTTTACTATAAGAGCAGTGAGACACTGGTACAGGTTGCCCAGGTTGGTTGTGGATGTCCCCTCCCTGGAGGTGTTCAAGGCCAAGTTGGATGAGGTCTTGAGCAACCTGTTCTAGTGGGAGGTGTCCCTGCCTATGGCAGGGGGGTTGGAACTGGATGATCTTTAAGATCCCTTCCAACTCAAGCCACTCTGTGATTCTCTTCCCAATTAGAAGTCAGCTGATAAGAAGCCCTGGGAGCCCAGGAGCAGATGCTGCAGCCTGGAATTGCCTCTGCTATCATCTGGGTTCAGCTGTGCCAAGATTGGCACATGGAGAGGACACTTCATGGGCAGTGCTGCTGACAGAGCATGAGATCAGCAGGTCAAAGGAGAAGAGGTTTGAGCATTTAGGGCACTAGACTGGGCACTGGAATTCATATTCCTGCTCTGCCAGACTGTCTGGATATGCAAATCAGCCTGATGGCCTTTGGGAAGAGTAGAAATTTGGTCCCTTCAAGGATCTGCCCTGATCCCTCCATGCTACCAGCAAGGCATCTCTGCAGGAGGAGTTATCCCAAAGCATTTGTGCCACAGCTCTAACCTATCTCTGATCTGAAAGAACCATTCTAGACGCATCTGGAGGCCTCCTTTGTTTTGGCTTGTGCACCATGGCACACTCAGACACCCTGTGTTCAGTTAGAGTGCCCCAAATCACCTCACAGAATCACAGAACCTTTCGTAATGCAGCAAAACTTTCCAGGCCATACAGTCCAACCCCTCTGCAACAAGCAGGGACATCTGCAACTCGAGCAGGTTGCTCAGAGCCCAATCCAACCTAGCCTGGAATACTCCCAGAGACAGGGCATCTCCCACCACTCCAGGCAATCCCTGACAGTGCCTCACCACCCTCAGTCCTCTTCATGTCCAGCAGACAGGGCTGATGTCCATCCCCAGCATGGGATGTGCCCATTGGCAAGTGAATTGCATCAAGAGAAGTGTGGTCAGCAGGGCTAGGGAGGTTCCTCTGCCCCGCTGAGACCACAGCAGCAGACAGGGACCTGCTGCAGAGAGTCCAGCAGAGAGCCAGGAGGGGGAGTGGGGGACTTGAGCATCTGCCCTGTGGAGAGAGCCTGAGAGCCCTGGGGCTGTTTAGTGTGGAGCAGAGAAGGCTGAGAGGAGATGTGAGCAATGTCTGTCCCTAGCTGAGGGTTGGGTGTCAAGTGGAGGGGGCCAAGCTCTTTTGGGGGGTGCCCAGCAATAAGCCAAGCAGCAATGGATGCAAAGTGGCACAGAGAAGGTTTCAGGTGCACAGGAGGAGAAACTCGTTTGGTGTGAGGGTGGCAGAGCCCTGGAGCAGGCTGCCCAGAGAGGTTGTGGAGTCTCCTTCTCTGGAGGTTTTCCAACCCCGCCTGGAAGCATTCCTGTCCAGAAAATCCTAGAGGATGCTGCTTTGGCAGGGCGGTTGGACTGGATGATCTCTGGAGGTCCCTTCCAACCTCCAAGGTTCTGTAATTCCTCCAGCCCCCAGTGGCATCTAACTCTGCTGGACACTGTCTCCCAGGCTTGTGTCATCCCTTCCCATCAGCACAGCTGGTGCCAGAGGCTGTGCTGCACCCCAGAGCTGGTCACCATGCTCACCATAAACCATGTTCACGGCACCACTACAACTCCTTTGGTCTCCTACATGGAAAGCTTCTTTAGACACTGGAAATTATTAAGCATTCCGAGGTAGGGTCTCCTTCCATCATGGTACTGACCTTCAGATCTGCTTTGAGAAGTTTTCTTCTGTGGTGCTCACACTGGCTGCTCAAGGGACAATTTCCTACAGAAACAAGAAGAGGTCTTCAGAGTCCCAACCCATCCAACTTTATCCAGGAGAAAAGACTGCAAGGAGAATCACAGGATAGGTTGGATTGGAAAGGACATTAAAGGTCTTCCAGTTCCAACCACCTTGCCATGAGCAGGGATACCTCCCACCAGCCCAGGTTTGCTCAAAATTCCATCCAGTCTGGCCTTGAAAAAGTCCAGGGATGAGGCTTCCACCACCTCCCTGGGCAACCTGTGCCAGTCTCTCACTACCCTCACAGTGAGTATTTCCTTTAACACCTAACCTAAATCCCCTCTCTTTCAGCTCAGAACTGGCACCCCTCATCCCACCACTCTTCTCCCCTGCTGTAGATGTTAAGGACTACTCCACACTGCTCCATGAAGGCTCATCTCCATGTGCCAATCTTGGTACAGCTGAACCCAAGCCATATCAGAGGCAATTCCAGGCTGCAGCATCCATTCCTGGGCTTTCAAGCTCTCTTTTCAGCAGGTTTTTAATTGGGAAGAGAATCACAGAATGGTTTGAATTGGAAGTGGTCTGTTTCTAAGGCATATCATAGAATCACAGAATTGTTAGGGCTAGAAGGGACCCCAAGGACCATCCGGCTCCAATCCCCCTGCCATGGGCAGCGACACCTCACACTACAGCAGGTTGCTCACAGACACATCCAGCCTGGCCTTAAACACCTCCAGGAATGAGGCTTCCACCACCTCCCTGGGCAACCTGTGCCAAGGTCTCAGCACCCTCATGCTGAAGAACTTCTTCCTAACATCCAATCTGAATCTCCCCACTTCTAGTTCTGCTCCATTCCCCCCAGTCCTATCATTACCTGACACCCCAAAAAGTCCCTCTTCAGCTTTCTTGTAGCCCCCTTCAGCTAACGGAAGGTCACAATAAAGTCTCCTTGGAGCCATCTCCTCTCCAGATTCAACACTTCCCAGGTCGCACTGGGGACCAGCCTTAGGGATCTTGGATGTCCTCTCCACAACTGTTCCAGTGTCCTTGAAGGGTGCCCAGCAAACAATCCCTTCAGCAAGAGATGGGAAAGGTTGGTGCCCTACAAGACACTTAGCAAGCCCAAAAACAAAGGGGTGGGGAGCCAGCAGAGGGGAGTTTGCAGTGTGGGCACAGCAGAGACCTGTCCCCATCTCCTGGGACATTGCCTGGTGTGTGCTTTCTCACTCACCACTTGCACAAAACACACCAGCTCAGCCCTTCTGTTCTTTTCATTTTCCTTCCACCCTGTGCAGATAGAGAGAGTGGATAGCAGTGGAAAAACAATTCCTTTAATGAGTGTGCTGGGCTGGAGCAGCTGACTGGGCTGGCCTCAGTAAATCCTCGTGCTCATAGCAGCCTAAATGTGCAGCAGGCTCTGTCTAAGCCTTTCCGTTCACAGGACAAAGATGGGAGCCAAGAGGGTGGAAAATGTAAAGTGTTTACAAGCAAAAAAGGCCACAGGGGTTGTGAGGTGCAACAAGAATCCCCAGGGGGACACGGGTTGGGGGTGCAGAGAGGTTGGCAGGGTGAGTGGCAAGCACACAGCCAGGAATGGAGTGAGTCAGGGCAATCCTTGGGATCAGGACAGGTTAGGAATGCTAACACCCACGGTGGTCTTAGGCTGATGAATGGACTCAGTCATCACAGAATAGGCTGGGTTGGAAGTTCTGCACCATGAGGGTGGTGGAACACTGGAGCAGGTTGCCCAGGGTGGGTGGTGGAGACCTCATCCCTGGAGACATTCAGTGTCAGCCTTGGTGGGGCTCTGAGCAACCTGATCCTAGAATCAGAGAGTCACAGAATGGGCTGAGCTGGAAGGGACCTCCAAAGCTCATCCAGTCCAACACCCCCTGCACTCAGCAGGGGCACCCTCCACTAGATCAGGTTGCCCACAGCCCTGTCCAGCCTCACCTTCAGTATTTCCAGGGATGGGGTCACAACCACCTCCCCAAGCAACCTGTTGCAGCGTTCCAGCAGCCTCCTGGTACAGAACTTGCTCCATGATCATGAAGGTCTTTTTCCAACCAAAACAATTCTATGATGAGATTGAGAGCAGCCCTGCAGGAAAGGACTTGGAGATGCTGGTGGACAAGGGCCAGCAATGAACACTTGTAGCACAAAAGGCCAAGGGCAGCCTGGGCTGCATCCAAAGCAACCTGGCCAGAGATGGACAGAGGATCATACAATCAGTCAGGGTTGGATGAGACCTCAAGCNCCCTGTCCAGCCTCACCTTCAGTATTTCCAGGGATGGGGTCACAACCACCTCCCCAAGCAACCTGTTGCAGCGTTCCAGCAGCCTCCTGGTACAGAACTTGCTCCATGATCATGAAGGTCTTTTTCCAACCAAAACAATTCTATGATGAGATTGAGAGCAGCCCTGCAGGAAAGGACTTGGAGATGCTGGTGGACAAGGGCCAGCAATGAACACTTGTAGCACAAAAGGCCAAGGGCAGCCTGGGCTGCATCCAAAGCAACCTGGCCAGAGATGGACAGAGGATCATACAATCAGTCAGGGTTGGATGAGACCTCAAGCATCATCCAGTTCCAACCCTCCCTGCCATGGGCAGGGACACCTCACTCTACAGCAGGTTGCTCACAGACACATCCAGCCTAGCCTTAAACACCTCCAGGCACGAGGCTTCCACCACCTCCCTGGGCAACCTGTGCCAGGTTCTCACCACCCTCATGCTGAAGAACTTCTTCCTAACATCCAATCTCAATCTCCCCACTTCCAGTTCTGCTCCATTCTCCCCACTCCTATCACTCCCTGACACCCTACAAAGTCCCTCCCCAGTTTTCTTGTAGCCCCCTGCAGACACTGCAAGGCCACAAGAAGGTCTCCTCAGAGCCTTCTCCTCTCCAGACTGCACAGCCCCAACTCTCTCAGCCTGGCCTCACAGTAGAGCAGCTCCAGTCCTCTGCTCATCCTCCTGGCCCTTCTCTGGACACCTTCCAGCACATTCATGCTGGGATCCTGCCCCTCTGCTCAGATCTGACTTGGATAGCTGTGTCCAGCTCCAGAGCCCTCAACACAGAAAGGACATGGACCTGATGGAGCAGGTCCAGAGGAAGCCACAAAAATGATCAGAGGGCTGGAGAACCTCTGCTGTGAGGACAGGTTGAGAGATTTGGGGTTGTTCAGCCTGGAGAACAGAAGGGTCCAGAGAGACCTCAGAGCTGCATTCCATACCTGAAGGGGACCATTCCATGGTTCCATGAGCTCTGGGCACTAGAGGCAAAGCACTGGGGCTCCTCTGAGAAGGTAAAGCCCCAGGGGGGCTGGGAGCTGCCTTCCATACTGCACTGAGGAAGGAATGGTTCAAAGAGTGATGCTGGAAGGGTGAAGCAACGTCTTTACCTTCACAGAACAGCTTGGTTCATCTCTCCAACCCCACATCTCATCACAGTAGCAGGAAGGTAGCTCTGGAATAAATCACAGCTGTCTCCAAGTCAGGGTGCAGCCTTGGCTTTCCCAGGGCAAGCTGCCACATCATGACAAAGCAGATCCTTCCTTGCAGGCAAGTCCCTGAGGTGTTGGCTCCTTGGGAAGCCAGCCTGCTGCTGAACTGTGTCATCCACCCTTTAATTACCCCTTCCTTCAGCAGACCCCTCTGGGAAGCATCATGTCCTTAAGGAAGTGCAGAGGTACTCAGATGCCTGGTGAAGCATCACAGACAGGCTGTGAGCATCATGACTGGTTCTGATTGCTCTGTGCTGGATCTGTAGGTGGATAGAGAAGGGAAAGCTGATGGCTTGAGTTGGTTATTCCAGTGCAAGGGGAATAGACATCACAGAATCACAGACCTTTAGAGTTTGGAAGGGACCTCCAGAGATCACCCAGTCCAACCTCCCTGACAAAGCAGCATCCCCTAGGGTAGTCCACACAGGAATGCATCCAGGTGGGGTTGGGAAGCCTCCAGAGAAGGAGACTCCACAACCTCTCTGGGCAGCCTGCTCCAGGCCTCTGGCACCCTCACACCAAACAAGTTTCTCTTCCTGTGCACCTGAAACCTTCTCTGCCACTTTGCATCCATTGCTGCTTGGCTCATTGCTGGGCACCCCCCAAAAGAGCTTTTGGCCCCCTCCACTTGACACCCAGCCCTCAGCTAGAGACAGACATTGCTCAGAGCTCCTCTCAGCCTTCTCTGCTCCACACTAAACAGCCCCAGGGCTCTCAGGCTCTCTCCACAGGGGAGATGCTCAAGTCCCCCACCCCCCTTCCCAGCTCTCTGCTGGACTCTACCCAGCAGGTCCCCTCCACAGAGGGACTGGGATAGATTAGATCCATGGCCAATGGTAAAGAGATCAGTTTCAACAAGGCCAAACACCATGTCCTGCACTTGGGCCATGACAGCCCCAAGCAGTGCTACAGGCTTGGGGCAGGGTGGCTGGAAAGCTGCTGGCACAAAGGGACCTGGGGGCTGTCAGGGACAAACAACTGAATGTGAGCCAGCAGTGTGCCCAGGTGGCAGAGAAAGCCAAAGGCATCCTGGCTGGGATTAGAAATGCTGTGGCCAGCAGGAGCAGGCAGGGGATTGGCCCCTTGGACTCTGCTCTGCTGAGGCCACCCCTGGAGGCTTGTGTTCAGGTTTGGGCAGCTCAGCACAAGAGGGATGTGGAGGTGCTGGAGGCAGTGCAGAGCAGGGCAAGGAAGCTGGGGAAGGGCCTGGAGAGTCAATCTGATGAGGAGAGACTGAAGGAGCTGGGCATGGGGAGTGTGAGGAAGAGGAGGCTGAGGGGAGACCTCCTGGCTGCCTACAGCTACCTGCAAGGAGGTTGTGCAGAGGTTGGTGCTGGTCTCTGCTCACAGGGAACTGGAGATAGAAGAAGAGGGAATGGCCTCAAGTTGCCACTGGGTAGGTTTAGAGTGGAGATGAGGGAAAATGTTTTTCCAGCAAGAGTGGTGAGGGACTGGAATGGGTTGGGCAGGGAGGTGGTGGAGTCCCCAACCCTGGGTGTGTTTCAAAGTGGTTTGTCTGTGGTGCTTGGGGCTATGGTTTAGGGTGAGCCTTGTGGAATAGGGTTCTGGGTTGGGCTTGGTCCTCCTGAGGGGTTTTGCCAGCTTGAATGTTTCTGTGATTCTGATCTCCAGCAAGGGAGAACAACATGTCCCTCTGCTACGCATAGCTGCCAACTCTGGAGCACATTGGGGATCCCAAGAAGATGCCTGGACCTCAATTTTTAAATCCAAAATGATTGACACTGCATAATAGGATGAGACTGAAGACCTTAAGGAGGCCTTCCAAGATTTAAAGAGGATCCAGAAGAAAGGTGGGAAGGATCTCTTTGTCAGGGAGGGTACTGATAGGAAAAGTAAAATTGGTTTAGAGTTAAAAAAAAGAGAGCTTTAGATTAGATATTAGGAAGAAATTCTTCACTGTGAGCACGGTGAGGAACAGGAGCAAGTTGCCCAGACAAGCTGTGGATGCCCCATCCCTGGAAGTGTTCAAGGCCAGGCTGGACAAACAGCCTGGTTTAGTGGAAGCTATCCCTGCAGTGGGTTGAAACTAAGTGATCTTCAAGGTCACTTCCAACCCAAACCATACCATGATTCTATGAAGAGAAGAAAGAATGCACAGCAGATAGACCCAACATCATTACCTTGAAAGCAGGGCTTCAGCTGCAACACCCTGAACCACCCATGACAGGGCACATAGTGCCAAGTGGCTTTTGCCTCTCTGGGTATCATACAGAAGTGCTCTGAGCTTCAACACTGAGTGCTGAATGACTGCAGGGTTAGCCCTGCAGCTTCCCAAGGGGCTGTCCCAAGCTCTACAGGGGGTTGCTTTCTCCAGAAGAGGTTAGAGGAAAGGGCTTTGAGGTTGGGAAGACAGACCACTGGGAATGGATGGATTTAAACACAGTATAGGCAGACGAGGTGTGCTGGAGGAGGTTCAGCAGCTACAGAGAGATGGGAGCACCCAGGTCACCTCAGAGTACTGCAGGATTCCTTTAGACCCTGCTCCTCCACGGGTGGCAGCATATCAGCCCTGGGCAGGGCTTGCCCCCTCCAGAGGTGTCCCCTATGACCATGGCACTGCTGCCTCCACCCCGGGGGCTTCCCCACTGAGCAGTGCCCAAACTTACTTCCTTCCTTCCTTCCACCCAGCTCCACCATGTCCCCTTTCTGGGGAGCACCAGGGCCCAGCTAAGCTCAGCCAACATCCCCCTCTGCAGTGCTTAGGGCTGGCAGGATGCCAAGCCTCGGCCCACCCTCAGGGAACATCTGCCCTGGCTGCCAGGAGCCTGCAGAGCTGCTGCTGCTGCCCTGGGGCACTGCTACTCATGGCAGCACCATGCCCAATGTCCTGGTCTCGCTGCTCCCCCCACTGCCCACATCCTGCACTCTACCTCTCGGCCACCCAGGGGACTGTTGGCAGCTTCCACAGCTCTGCAGGGCTGGCACCTGGGGACCGAGCTGGGACCAGCTCAGGCAGTTGCCCTGCACCACACAAGCCCTGCGTGCCCCACAGCCGTGGGTGGCACAGGGCTGCGATGGCCTGGCTGCAGGGTGCAGCAGGCAGCAGCTCTGAGGGAAAGACCTCAGAGGCTCCACTTGCAGGCAAGAGAAGTCTCTGCTCCCACTCCCTGGCAGGAGGATGCTCCTCCAGCTCAGTCCTCCCTGATGCAAGGAGGAGAGCAGGGCAATACAATTCTCCAGGGCCAGGCAGCACACAAGGATTGACCTTGGAACAGCTCTCCTACGAGGACAGACTACAAGAGTTGGGGCTCTTCAGCCTGGAGAAAAGAAGGCTTTGAGGAGACCTTGGAGTGGCCTTCCAGTATCTGAAGGAGGCTACAGAAAGCCTGGGGAGGAACTATTGACAAGGTTTTGCAGTGACAGGACAAGGGGCAATGGGTTTGAACTGGCAGAGGGGAGATTTAGACTGGATGTTAGGAGGAAGTTCTTTACAGTGAGGATGGTGAGACACTGGCACAGGTTGCCCAGGGAGGTTGTGGCTGCTCCCTCCCTGGAGGTGTTCAAGGCCAGGTTGGATGAGGCCTTGAGTGACCTGTACTAGTGGGAGGTGTCCCTGCCTATGGCAGGGGGTTGGAACTAGATGATCCTTGAGGTCCCTTCCAACCTTACCATTCTATGATTCTATGACCTTGCTGGGTTGAGGGGTGCATGGATGTGCACTGGTCCCTTCCTGGGGACGTCAGCATCCTTCTTCAGAGGGGCTGATGCTGCTCCTACCCATGGTTTTCTGCCTTGGCTCCTGGCTGAGTGCTGCCTGCAGACCCCTGAGCAGTTCCTGCTCTCTGACCCAGCTGTCCCCCCTCTCTGGTGTGTCAAACGTTAGGCACAAAGCCTCCCTGGCTCTGATGGTGGAAAGGTCAAGGATGGATGAAATAAGCTATGTTCCCCACCAAGGTCAGGCTGGATGGGGCTTTGGACAACCTGATTTAGTGGAAGGTGGAACTAGATGATTTTTAAGGTCCCTTCAACCCATAATATTCTGTGATTCTATGACTATCTGATTTTGAGAGCTGCTTTAAGTCCCTCCTGTCATGTGCTCTTCCTGCAAGGTTGTCCTGAAGATCCCAGCTGCTCTCTGCCTCTCCTTCCCTCCTCGGATGGGAAAGTCACAGGTAAAAAGTCCTGGTGCCAGCTGGCACTTGGGCAGTGCGAGGAAGCCTCTGCAAGAGAGGAGGATCCTGCAGCTGCCTGGCAGAGAAGAAGGAGGAGAGAAGGAGGAGGACTCCCTCTCTCTGCCTTTCAATAGAACAGCAGCACTGACAAACCCTTTACAAGGAGACTGAAAGATGCAGGAGATTGGCTTGGAAGGGACCCTCAAAGGTCATCTTTTCCAACCCCACCTCTGCTCACAGCAGGAGCAGGCTGCCCAGGGCCATGCTGACTCTGGTCTTGAATGTCTCCAGGAATGGGACTCAACTACATCCCTGGGCAGCCTGGTCCAGTGTCTCACCACTCTCATTGATGGGACACTTACCATCTCTCAGGGCAACGTGGGCCAGGCTCTCACCACCCTCAGTGGAAACAATTTCTTCTTTCTCTCCAGTCTGAATTTCATTCTGAGTTCCAAACCATCACCCCCTGTCCTGCACAAAACAGGCCCTGCTCAAAAGTCTGTCCCCCAGTTTTCTTCTCAGCCCCTTTAAGCACTGAAGGGGCCACCAGGCCTCCCTGAAGCCTTCCCCTCTCCAGGCCAAACAACCCAAATTCTCCCAGCCTAGGCTTCCAGCCCTCTCAGCATGGCTGTGGCCTCCTCTGGCCTCATTCCAACAGGTCCACTGAAGGAGGCTCCAGAAGGTCTCCCTGGAGCCTTCTCTCCAGGCTGAACAACCCCAACTCTCCCAGCCTGGGCTTCCAGCCCTCTCAGCATGGCTGTGGCCTCCTCTGGCCTCATTCCAACATGTCCCTGCCTGTGCTGAGGACTCCAGAGCAGGACACAGGGCATAACTCTCAGCAGAAGACTGAATACCACTGAGGGAAAGAATTGTTTCAAGTCACCATCAGCTCAGGGGCAGCAAGGACTTCAGCCCCACTTCTTTTCCTGCCTCCCTGAACTTGGAACATCAAAGCAGCACCATCACCCCAGGGCCACAGCTGTCATCCTGCCACAGCAGGCAGAGGGTGGATGAGTGCACAGCTTGTTTTAACATCCTGCCTGCCTAGGAGTCACAGATCCCCTCCTGGGAGAGCCAGCAACATGCACTGTCCCCTGAGTGTTCCCTGCACCACTCAAGCAGCACATCAACGAGTGCCATGGACCCTCTCTCCTATCCACTGTCCTGCAAAATCAGGGGATTCAGCCCCTGAGGAGCCTACTCCAACACTTGACAATCCCCAGCACCCAGCCAGCCAATCCAACATCACCCAGTGCAACCTGAGGAGTCTTCCTCTTCTCCTATTGCATGTTCCTTGGGAGAAGAGACCAATCCCCACCTTGCTCCAACCTTCTTCCAGGGAGGTGTAGAAGGTCTCCTCCCAGGCTCCTGTTCTCCAACTAAACACCCCCAGCTCTCTCAGCCACCCCTCTCCAGACCCTTCCCCAGCTTTACAGCCCTTCTCTGGACCTGTTCCAGAAGCAAAAGGTCCTTCTTGGAGCAAGAGGAGCCCCAGATTGAAATGAAAATGGATTTCGTGAGCCAGCTAAATTAATACCAAAGCCAACATTGAATAAAGAAAGTCATACTCAGCCCAGCTGAAGTGCAGTCATCACCACATCCAGGAACAGAGCCCTCAAGAGCAGGAGAAGGAAGAGTAGCACAGCAAGGAGGAACTCAAGCAGCAAGCTCCAGTAGAAGGCTCTCCTCTCCTCAAACCTGCCCCTTTATACTGGCTGTGATGCTCATGGTCTGGGATACAGCTGCAGGCAACTCAATTCAGCTGTGCTGGCTGACTCAGAGCGGTTGATGGCCTGCAGCCCAGGGCTGGCCTGGCCTGCATCATGCTGCATGGAACTTTTGGGTGCACCAGACAGTAAGAAGTAAAACAAGTAACTCAAAGCCCCTTGCTTGGGGAGAAAATGTCATCACAACTGTATAAAAGAGGGGGAAAAAAATGAGCTTCAGTCAGCTCAAGACAAGGCAGGACAGAATAGGACTGGTAAAGCCCATTCCTGAGGTCCAACAAAGCCAGCAGAGAGCCTGCACCCTGGCCCCAGCATGGACAATGCTCATGTGCTGGCCTGCAGCCACCTTACTGGAGAAGAAGGAGTCCATGGAAGATGTTCATCAGGTCTGTGAAGGCTTCATGCCAGGTCCATGATGACTCACTGAGTCACAGAATCACTCTGGTTGGAAGAGACCTTTAAAATCATCAGGATCAACACTTCCAGGTCACCACTGAGCCATGTCCCTCAGCACCTGAAGATGGTATTTTAATCTCTACAAAGATGGAGACTCCACCACTACCCTGGACAACCTCTTCCAGGGCTTGACAACTGTTTTGGGGAAGAAATTGTTACTGATCTCCAACCTAAACCTTCCCTGCTATGACTTGAGGGCATCTCCTCTTCTCTCACTTGTAACTAGGAAGAAGAGACCAACCCCCACCTGGTGCCAACCTCCTCGAGTTGTAGAGAGCAAGGAGGTCTCTCCTCAGCTTTCTTTTCTCCAGACTAAACCAACACAGTGTCCTCAGCTGGTTCTCACACAACTTGTGCTTTGGCTCATCCACAAGAGAGGGGGATACAGCTGGGTGAGAGAGCAGGAGCTGCTCAGGAGTCTGCAGGCAGCACTCAGACAGGAGCCAAGGCAGAAAGCCATGGGTGGGAGCAACATCAGTCCCTCTCAAGAAGGATGCTGAGGCCCCCAGGAAGGGACCAGTGCACATCAATGAGCCCCTCAACCCAGCAGGGGCAATCCTTGTGTGCTGCCTGGCCCTGGAGAATTGTATTGCCCTGCTCTCCTCCTTGCATCAGGGAGGACTGAGCTGGAGGAGCATCCTCCTGCCAGGGAGTGGGAGCAGAGACTTCTCTTGCCTGCAAGTGGAGCCTCTGAGGTCTTTCCCTCAGAGCTGCTGCCTGCTGCACCCTGCAGCCAGGCCATTGCAGCCCTGTGCCACCCACGGCTGTGGGGCACGCAGGGCTTGTGTGGTGCAGGGCAACTGCCTGAGCTGGTCCCAGCTCGGTCCCCAGGTGCCAGCCCTGCAGAGCTGTGGAAGCTGCCAACAGTCCCCTGGGTGGCTGAGAGGTAGAGTGCAGGATGTGGGCAGTGGGGGGAGCAGCGAGACCAGGACATTGGGCATGGTGCTGCCATGAGTAGCAGTGCCCCAGGGCAGCAGCAGCAGCTCTGCAGGCTCCTGGCAGCCAGGGCAGATGTTCCCTGAGGGTGGGCCGAGGCTTGGCATCCTGCCAGCCCTAAGCACTGCAGAGGGGGATGTTGGCTGAGCTTAGCTGGGCCCTGGTGCTCCCCAGAAAGGGGACATGGTGGAGCTGGGTGGAAGGAAGGAAGGAAGTAAGTTTGGGCACTGCTCAGTGGGGAAGCCCCCGGGGTGGAGGCAGCAGTGCCATGGTCATAGGGGACACCTCTGGAGGGGGCAAGCCCTGTCCAGGGTTGATGTGCTGCCACTCATGCAGGAGCAGGGTCTAAAGGAATCCTGCAGCACTCTGAGGTGACCTGGGTGCTCCCATCTCTCTGTAGCTGCTGAACCTCATGCAGTCCAGCTCCTCTGCCCCTATTTCCACCATTCCTCCTGCTCTGGTGGAGCCTTCTCCATACACTTCACTGACACTTAGAGCCTGGAATGTCCTCCTAAACATAACTGTTCTCCCAAGGGCCATCTGCAGCTCCAGCAGGGAGCTCAGAGACAGCAGCAGAGGGATCCTGCTGCTTCCTGTGGTTTCATGGTAATTTGTGAAGCATGGGAAGCTGTCAGTCATGGTCACACACAGCCAGATGTTATTCCCAGTGCAGGACTGGGAGCGTGGGATTGGAGTTGGGACAAGCAAGAGGAACCCTAGTGGCAGTCGAGGCTGGGGGTGGGTTTTGCCTTGATCTCACCCCCAAGGACATTGATGGTGCTGGCCCAAGGGTGACAGCAGGGCACACAATTTTCTGTTCATCCCAACTAAGAGCACTGAGGTTCTCCAGGTGGTGAAGTCCTACAGGATCTGCTGGAGAACATGGTCAGAGGAATAGAGCATCTCTGCTGTTCAGCCTGGAGAAGACACCTTCTGATGGCCTTGCAGGACTTAGAGTGATTCTACGATTCTATGACACAGGAAAGATGAGGAGAGACCTTTTGAGCAGGGCCTGTGGTGACAGGACAAGGGGTGGTGGTTTGCAATTAAAAGGAGGAGATTGAGACTAAATGGAAGATGTTTTTGACACTGAGGGTGGTGAAGCCCTTCCCCAGGTTGCCCAGAGAGGTGGGAGATGTCACATCCCTGCCAACATCCCTGCTCAGGTTGGAGAGGACTCCAAGTAACCTGCTGAAGATGTCCCTGGTCACTGCAGGAGAGCAGACAACCTAGAAAGGTCCCTTCCAACCCAAACCATTCCATGATTCTGTGGGGTTTAGTCTTTCTTCTGAACCCTCACCCCCACAAGGACTTCTTTGCACCAAGCCTACACCAGCCTTGTAGTGCCAAAGATGATTCCTGGTGGGGCTTCAGGGCCACTTCACATCCCCCTTCCATGTGGTGGCTACAGACCTTCCTGCCAACACCATGGCTCAACCTGCCAGCTTGAGGCAGCTTGATGGAAAGGCAGAGTGGTGACTCAGTGGCAGAGCCCAGAGTGCATTCATTAATGCACCCCACATTTTAGCAACTTGCCTCCAGCAGATCCAATTATCCAATTAGCTGGAATTAGGGAGAAGATGGTGGTGGCATTGTTCATTCCTCCAGACAGGCACTGCCACAGTGACTGGAGATATTTCTGACTTTGGGGGTGGGGAGTGTGAAAAATGAAGACAAAAAATGGGGAGAAACCCAAATGAATGATGAATTTAGTCTCTCCTAGAGTGATCTGTGGGGATCACAACTCCACTCCTGCCAAAGGTGTGCTTGTAACCACCAGAGAGGGTTTGGACATCTCAAACAAGGTGGGGACAAGGAGGAATGGTTTGAAGCTGAGGTAGAGCAGGGTTAGACTGGAGCTTAGGGAGAAGTTGTTGAGCAGGAGGCTGCTGAGACTCTGACTCAGGCTGCCCAGGGAGGCTGTGGATGGTTCCTCCCTGGGGGTGTTGCAGGCCAGGCTGGATGAGGCTTTGAGCAGCTGAGTCTGGTTGAGAGGTGTCCCTGGGCATGGTGTGGAGGAGATGAGCTCTGAGCTCCCTTTCAACCTGAGCCATTCTATGATCTCCTCCCCCATCAACAGAGTTCCACTTCTAGCAGGTAACTCTTCCCATCATGGACATGTAGGAAACTCTTGACAGTGAGGTGGTAAGACTCTGGAACAGGTTGCAGGCACAACATCAAGGGAAGCTGCTGGGGGAGGAACCATTTACAGGCTGGAAGAGAATCTGGGATTTCAGATCTCAGGTTGTGCCAGGGGAAGTCTAGGCTGGATATTACGAGGAAGTTCTTGACAGAGAGAGTGACTAGCATTGGAATAGGCTGCCCAGGGAGGTGGTGCAATCACTGTCCCTGGTGGTGTTCAGGAACAGACTGGATGGGGCACTTAGTGCCATGGTCTGGTTGATTGGCTAGGGCTGGGTGCTAGGTTGGGCTGAATGAGCTTGGATGTCTCTTCCAACCTGCTTGATTCTATGATTCTATGATCTGGAGATTATAGAATCATAGAATGGGATGGGTTGGAAGGGACCTCAAAGCTCATCCAGTTCCAAGCCCCCTGCCATGGGCAGGGACACCTCCCATCAGCACAGCTTGCTCAAGGTCTCATCCAACCTGGCCTTGAACACCTCCAGGGAGGGAGCAGCCACAACCTCCCTGGGCAACCTGTTCCAGTGTCTCCTCGCCCTCACTCTAAAGAATTTCTCCCTAATCTCCAGCCTCAACCTCCTCTCTGCCAGCTCACATCCATCCCCCTCATCCTGTCACTCCAAGCCCTTGTCCCAAGTCCCTCCACAGCTCTTCTGTAGCCCCTTCAGGTACTGGAAGGCTCGTCTAAGTTCCCCCCCTGGAGCCTTCTCTTCTCCAGGCTGAACAACCCCAGCTCCCTCAGTCTGTCCTCACAGTAGAGGTGCTCCAGCCCTCAGATCATCCTCATGGCCTCCTCTGGATCCACCTCTCCCAACTATCCCCAGCTGGGAGCAGGTTTGGCTCTCTGACAAATGGTACAAGGCACAAGCCAACACTTTCTCCACGGCTTTGTGTGCCTTACACACATCCTTGGCAAGGGAAACCTTGGTCAACAGTAACCACAGCTGGACATTAGCATCTCCAACAGATACCTTGGAAGCTTAGGATTTGAGTGTTTCCCTTTAAGTAAGCTGCAGCCCTTATTTCACGTCCTGAACTATTCACAAGCTCAGGACCTGCCTCATGTTTTTGTTTTTTTTTCTTTTTTTTTTGCTGCTGCTTCTTCTCTACCTTTGGGCAGCAAAAGTAGAGAAGAAATGGAGCTTAAAGCAGAGCTTGAAATAAATCCCATCTGGATGGGGCTGAGCCAGGTCCTTGCAGGGGAGGAGAAGGGGCAGCTGTAAGAAGCTTCCATTCACAAGTGTAACCTTTCTAACCACAGCATCTCCCTGGGTAGCAAGCCAAGGGTAAACACAGAGGGACACAGATTCTGTCAAAAACAACAGGGCTCCAGGAATGCAAATGGATCTGAAGAACGAATCCAAGCCACTTGTGTGCATGGCTGGTGAGCATCCAGCAGCCTTCCTGCAGGTAATCAGGAGTGGAACAAGGCTCCTCATTCATCTGAGCCTCCTACCCCACCTCTCCCACGCTTGCCCAACCACCTCTGCCCCGTGCTGAACAGGAGACTGTGTGCTGCACTCAATTCATCAAGCACCAATGCCTCCCCCAGTGCTGGAAGGAGCCTGCCAAAGCCTGGATGCTATGAGGAAGACTTTAGGAGTGCAAGTCTGGTGAGGAGGGGCTGAGGGAACTGTGGTCATTCAGCCTGGAGAAAAGGAATCACAGAATCAAAGAATTATCAGGGCTGGAAGGGACCTCAAGGATCATCTAGCTCAAACCCCTCCTGCCGTGGGCAGGGACACCTCACACTAGAGCAGGTTGCTCAGAGACAGCTCCAAACTGTTCCCTCACAGGCACTGACAGTCAGGCACAAAAGCATTTATCTATGCTGCCAGCTCTGGGAGCATCCTCAGGACCTGTAGCACTTGGTGCTAGGTGGTACTGATGCCATAAGAGAGCAAGGTCTGGATCCATACCAAAGCCCTCTGCATCCTCATCCCTACAGCGATTATCTCTCCATCCCTCTGGATTTTTCCCTGTCAGCTTTTCCTCTGTTTCAGAGAATCACAGAGTTTCAGGGTTGGAAGGGACCTCAAGGATCATCCAATTCCAACCACTCTGCCACAGGCAGGGACACCTCACACTAGAGCAGGTTGCTCACAGCCACATCCAGTCTGGCTTTAAGCACCTCCAGGGATGAGGCTTCCACCACCTCTCTGGGCAACCTGTGCCAGGCTCTCAGCACCCTCATGATGAAGAATTTCTTCCTAATGTCCCATCTGAATCTCCCCACTTCTAATTTTCCTGCATTACCCCCAGTCCTATCACTACCTGACACCCTAAAAAGTCCCTCTCCAGCTTTCTGGTAGCCCTCTTCAGATACCAAAGGATGAGGGGGAGACCTTCAGGCTCTCTACAACTTCCTCAAAGGAGGATGGAGCCAGGTGGGGGTTGGTCTTCCTAGTTATAGAAGTGGAAAAGGTCTCAAGTTGCAAGCAGGAGAGGTTTAGGTTGGAGATCAGTAGCAATTTCTTCACCAAAGGGTTGTCAAGCCCTGGAACAGGCTGCCCAGGGAAGTGGTGAAGTCCCCATTCCTGGAGGGGTTGCTAAACCATGGAGATGTGGTGTTGAGGGACATGGTTTAGTGGTGAGCTGTCATGTGCTGGGTTAATGGTTGGATCTAATGACCGTAAAGATCTCTTCCCACCAAAACAACTCAAAGAGCCCCTTCACTGTGAGCATGAATGGTGCTGCTTCTGGACAGCCCCATAGCTGCAGGTGCAGAGAGGCAGTCTGTGGGCCTCATCCTGCTGTGGGGAGCAGACAGCTCCTTGCTTCCAGCCAAAATTGGGCATACACCCTGGAAAAGGATCATCAGCACACAACGGTGCTAGGGGCTACAACAACACAAAGCAAGAGCCTGTTCCTGCCTGGCCTTTATGACAGAGCCCACCTGAAGCAGAAGACAAGGACAGAGAGAGCTGCTCTGTGGCTGTGAGGACCATGGAGCCTGCCTGGCCATAAGCTCCATCTCTAGTGGATGAGATCTGAGCTCTGCACTGCTTAGGTACTGCTAGCAAAGAGCAGTTTGACATCCTGGGGTCCCAGCCCTCCAGGCAGTTATCTGCCCAGGGAATGAGAAGATGCCTCTGTGATTCCCACTCAGCATCACTTTGGAGAAGGAAAGCAGCACAGACACAGAATCACAGAATAAAGCAGGTTGGAAAAGACCTTCCAGACCATCGATTCCAATCTATCACCTAACACCTGCTAATTAACTAAGCCATGGCACCAAGTGCCTCCTCCAGCCTCCTTTTAAACACCTCCAGGGGTGGGCACTCCACCACCTCCCCAGGCAGCCCATTCCCATGCCAATCACTCTTGCTGGAAAGAACTTCTTCCTCACATCCAGTCTGAACCTGCCCTGGCACAGCTTGACGCTGTGTCCTCTCCTTCTGACCCTGGGTGCCTGGCAGAAGAGCCCAACCCCTCCTGGCCACAACCTCCTTTCAGGTAGCTGCAGACAGCAATGAGGTCTGCCCTGAGCCTCCTCTTGTGCAGGCTGCACACCCCCAGCTCCCTCAGCCTCTCCTCACAGGGCTGTGCCCCAGCCCCCTCACCAGCCTTGCTGCCCTTCTCTGGACACCTTCAGCACCTCAACATCTTTCTTCAATTGAGTGGCCCAGTGGTGCAGGATCATAGAATCATAGAATCATAGAATCATAGAATGGTAAGGTTGGAAGGGACCTCAAGGATCATCTAGTTCCAACCCCCTGCCATAGGCAGGGACACCTCCCACTAGTACAGCTCA
>VWZE01016734.1:0-10867 GCA_013396675.1 Eubucco bourcierii | reverse complement strand
CAATTCCTTATCCAGCGAGTGGTCCATCCATCAAGTCCATGTTTTTCCAGTTTGGTGACCAGGATGTCATGTGGGACAGAGTCAAATGCCTTACTCAGGTCCAGGTAGATGACATCAGCTGCCCTTCCCTTGTCCACTGTCGCTGTGACTTCATCATAGAAAGCCACTAAATTTGTCAGGCAAAATCTGCCCTTGGTGAAGCCATGCTGGTTCCCACCAATCACCTCTGCTTTGTTTTCCATTTGCCTTAGCAGGACTTTCAGCAGGATCTGCTCCATGATCTTGCCAGGCACAGAGGTGAGGCTGACTGCTCTGTAGTTTCCAGGGTCATTCTTTTTACCCTTCTTGAAGATGGGTGTTATGTTTGCCCTCCTCCAGGATACCTGGTTCTGCTTTGCCCCCAGACTTGCTCTCTGTGCCTCAGTTTCCCCAGGTCTTAAGCCAGCAGCATCAGGCTAGGCCAACCTCAGAACATGCTTAGCCAGCTGCAGCTGCAGACCTGATGTGATGAGTCAGATCATTCCTGCTGTGACTCATCTCACACATGCTGAGCATCACTGTGGCCACATCCCAAGGGAAGAGCTGTGTAGCTTCCTCTGCTCCAAGGCCCATCTCTTCTCTTCTTTACTGCCCCACAGCCACAGATGTCACCTGAAGTTTTGATTGTTCCCACGAGCTTCTGCACCATACAAAAAAATGACCTTTTGCAGATTAAATGTTTTTTGTGTCAAGCATACAAGGACCATCCAGTATCTTCACCATGTAACCTCTGGTCTATGAAACCATGTAAGAAAGACATAAAGACCAGAGCACATCTACCTGCAGTGGCCAGACTGCTGCCTGTGCCTACAGCAGCTCATTTAACTATGGGAATGGCCAAAAGGCCTTTCCCACCTCCTCCATCCCAATCCAGCTACCTGTCAAAGCCTTCAGGTTCCTGGTGGCCAGGAGCATAACAAGACTCAGCCATGAGAAGAGGAGAAAAGGAGGTTTTGGGAAGACTCGACAGCAGCCTGCCAGGAGCTGAAGGGGGCTCCAGAGAGACTGTTTGCAAAGGCCTGCAGGGACAGGATGAGGGCAATGGCTTCAAAGCAGAGCAGAGTAGCTTGAGATTGGATGTGAGGAACAAGTTCTGCACCAGGAGGGTGCTGGAACACTGCAACAGGTTGCCCAGGGAGGTGGCTGAGGCCTCATCCCTGGAGATAGTCAAGGTGAGGCTAGAGAGAGGCCTGGGCAACCTGATCTAGTTGAAAATGTCCCTGCTGAGTGCAGAGGGGATTGGGCTGGATGAGCTGTGGAGGTCCCTTCCAACCCTGACCATTCTGTGGCACCACTCTGCAAGAATGCACTGGGGTTGCATCATGTGGGCTCCCTGAAGTTTCCAGAAATCCTTCCTGCCAAGTTCTTGATAAAAACATCTACAGGAGCTAGGAAATGCACACTGCAGTTCTCTGCTGGAATGGTTTAAACAGGCAGGAATCGAGGCTAAGCAGAGTATGTGGGCTTTGAGGCACTGGGCCATATGGAAGATATTAAGGGTCCTGCATGAGAAGCAAGAGTTTGGGGTGTAAAAAGGTTCAGAGAGAGAGGAATCAATGGCTGGATGTAGTAAACATGACACTAGGGATCCATCATGTGCAAGGAGAAACTTCTTTGCTGTAAGGATGGGCAGAGACTGGAGCAGGTTGCTCAGAGAGGTTGTGGAGTCTCCTTCTTTGGAGACTTTCCAAACCCACCTGGATGCTTTCCTGTGTAACCTGCCCTAAGTGACCTTGATTTAGCAGGGATGTTGGACTAGATGATCTCCAGAGATCCCTTCCAAATTCTACCATTCTATGCCCTGCAATAACGCCATTAGAAGTGGCACCAAAGTTGCAAAAAGCACTAAAAAAAACCAACTTGGAGACCAAATGAATCATGGCATGACAGAATGGTGGGGAATGGAAGGGTCCTCTGGAGATCATCTAGTCCAACCCCCCCTGCCAAAGCAGGGCCACCTGTACACATCAGGTCTGGACCTGCTGGGAAGCACCTCCACAGAGAAGGTCCTGGTAGTGCTGGTGCAGATCAAGTTGCCCATGAGCCAGCAACGTGACCTTGTGGCCAAGAACACCAAAGGTCTCCTGGGAGGCATTAAAAAGAGTGTGGCCAGCAAGTCTCGGGATGTTCTCCTTCCCCTCTACTCTGTCCTAGCCAGGCCACATTCCTGGGTCCAGTTCTGGGCTTCCCAGTTCAAGAGAGACAAAGAACTACTGGAGAGAGTCCAAGGGAAGCTGGGAAGATGCTGAAGGGCCTGAAGAAGCTCTGTGAGGAGCAAAGTCTGAGAGCCTGCAGAAGAGCAGCCCCAGAGGGGGTCTGAGCAATGCTCAGCCAGAGCTCAAGTGAAAAGGTCAAGAAACTGAGGCCAGGCTCTTTTCATCACAAGATCACCAGAGCTAAGACAGACAAAATTCTGTGGTCCCTGTACCCCAGGGAGGATTAAGCCTTGATGATGACCTGGCAGTGCTGGGTGAATTGTTGGACCTGACAATCTTAAAGATCTCTTCCAACCAAAATGATTCCATGATCCTAAGCTGTTTCTCCTGTTGGATCTCCCTGGGCAGCTTTTCTGTTGCCTCTGTGAGAGTGGAAAAGACAAAGAGGCTGCCAAGACCCTTGGCTAAGCATCCCTTTGCTTACACATCCCCAGCACGTGGGCGATGAGGAACGCATATTCCGTTTGCTCCTGCTGGATCTCTGCCTACTGCTAGGGGGGCACTGAGCCCAGTCTTGTCTCTCCCCTGGTTTACCTCTTCCCCCTCCTCCTTTCCCACCTTCAAATTGCTTCGCCAAACACCCTGTCCACAAGGCAGCAAACTCACCAGCCCCATCCCTATCCTGGCACTCAGCTCCCCCACAGCCAGAATCCCATTGGCATCCCCAGAGCTCTGCAGTTTGGCTTTGGCTGGGGTCTTGATTTCCAACCACCAAATCACTTGGAGAGCAGTGAGGCAGGCAGGTGGGTAACTTTTGTGCCTACAAGAATTGTAGGCACACAGAATTGTCAGGGCTGGAAG
Source organism: Eubucco bourcierii (assembly GCA_013396675.1). Taxonomy (NCBI): domain Eukaryota; kingdom Metazoa; phylum Chordata; class Aves; order Piciformes; family Ramphastidae; genus Eubucco; species Eubucco bourcierii. The sequence goes on along the minus strand of VWZE01016734.1, from coordinate 7,811 downwards.
GGACCTCAAGGATCATCCAGCTCCAAGCCCCCTGCCATGGGCAGGGACACCTCACACTAGGGCAGGTTGCTCACAGCCACATCCAGCCTGGACTTAAACACCTCCAGGCATGAGGCTTCCACCACCTCCCTGGGCAGCCTGTGCCAGGCTCTCAGCACCCTCATGCTGAAAAACTTCTTCCTAACATCCAATCTGAATCACCCCACTTCCAGTTCTGCTCCATTCCCCCCACTCCTATCACTACCCTAAAAAGTCCCTCCCCAGCTTTCTTGTAGCCCCCTGCAGACACTGCAAGGCCACAACAAGGTCTCCTCAGAGCCTTCTCCTCTCCAGACTGCACAGCCCCAACTCTCTCAGCCTGGCCTCACAACAGAGCAGCTCCAGCCCTCTGCTCATCCTCCTGGCCCTTCTCTGGACACCTTCCAGCACCTCCAGATCTCTCCTGTCCCAGAGGCTCCAGAACTGGCCACAGAGCTGCAGGTGGGGTCACAGCAGAGTGCAGCAGAGGGGCAGAATCCCCTCCCTGGCCCTGCTGCCCACACTGCTCTTGCTGCAGCCCAGGCTCTGGTTGTTCTCTGGGCTGCCAGTGCACACTGCTGGCTCAGGTTCAGCTTCTCAGCCACCAGCACCCCCAAGTCCCTCTCCCCAGGGCTGCTCTCCAGCCAGGCACTGCCCAGCATGTATCAGTGCCTGGGACTGCCCCAACCCAGATGCAGAGGCTGAGCCCGCCCTGCTGCCCCACTCAACACAGCTCTGAGCTGGAAGCAAAAGATTGGCTGGAGGAGGATGTTTCTCCTAGCAGGGGTTGGTTTTAGAGGCTTTCTGTTCCCTCAGCTGGCTCCAGAGCAAACGGTTTCCTTTTACATCCCACTGCCTTAGAAGAAGCCTGAAACGTTGCTGCTGCCTTGCGAGTCAGGGTAGGAGGAGGGGAGAGCAAGTGGGTGTGCTTGGTGTGTGCTTCCTGACAGCTTCGAGCAGATTTAAAGGAGAGTCAGAGAGCTCAAACCTTTTAAAGTCTCATCTGCTTCTTGGAAAGAGCCTGGGAGAGCAGAGGAAGAGCTTTAGGATGACAGTGGATGTGAACTTGGCTTTTAAACGAGAGCTCTGAGATTCCCCCACCAGTCTGTACCTGACTCTAAGCAGATTGCTCTCCAAGAATCAAGGAAGTATTAAGGTTGGGAAACATCTCCAAGATCATCCAGTCCAACCATCAACCTAACACCACCATGTCCCCAAGTGCCATGGCCACAGGTTTCTTCAACAGCTCCAGGCATGGGGACTCCGGCACCTCCCTGGGCAGCCTGTGCCAAACCCTGACCACTCTTGCAGCAAAGTTCTGTCCATCTCCAGTTTGAAGGATAATCCCTGTTCCTGGGCTTTCTCTCCTCATGTTTGTAGTGCAAGGTCACATTCCTCACTGCCTGCCTCAGGCTCTGCAGAGCACTGAAGCTGAAGCTGCACCATCCCAACCCTCTGGTCTGCCCCAGCTCTGGTAGCCTGCCCTGGAGGCTGTGCCCTGGCACGGGTGGGGTTGACGTGGCTGAAAAGCTAACCCTTTTCCTTTGCCTTTTGGTGAACTTTGGGGTGGATCCAGACAGTCTCAGTCATTGCAAAAAAGGAGGAGCTGAGGAGTGGAGCTCACAGAATCACAAAACCACAGAAGAGACCTCTGGAGATCATCAAGTCCAACCCTCACTCTGGTAGAGCAGGGCCACCTAGACAAGGTCACACAGGAACAAATCCAGGTGGGTTTTGAGAGTCTCAAATACACAAAGCTGCTGCAGGCAGTGGAACATCTTCATGTGAAGCCAGGTTGAGGGAGCTGAGGCTTGAAGCTTGGAGCAGAGGAGCCTGAGGGCTGCCCTCAGTGCTGCTGCTAAAGCTGTGCAGGGCAGTGTGGGGATAACAGAGCCAGACTCTGCTCAGGGATGGGCAATGAGGCTTAGACCCTTCCCACTGAGCACAAGGCCACTCCTGAAAGGACATCTCAGAATCACAGAGTTACAGAATGTTACGGGTTGGAAGGGACCTCCAAAGCTCATCCAGTCCAAGCCCACTGCCAGAGCAGGAGCACCCAGGGCAGGTCACACACATCCAGGAGGGTTTTGAATGTCTCCAGAGAAGGAGACTCCACAACCTCCCTGGGCAGTTTGCTCCAGGGCTCTGCCACCATCAAACAAGTTCTTCCACATATTTAGATGTAACTTCCTACATTCAGTTTTGTCCCTGTCACCTCTTCTCCTGTCACTGGGCACCAGTGCTCCCACCCTCCTCACACCCACCCGTGAAGTACTGCTCAGCACTGATGAGATTCCCCTCCTCAGTCTGCTCTTTTCCAGACTGAAAAAGCCCCAGTCCTCTCAGTCTTTTCATCACCACTCCAAGGCAGCTCATCCAGCCAGGAACCCACAACCTTAAATCCTCCTGCTCTGCCACAACCTTTAACCCAAAGCTCCTGGATCAGTGCAGAAAGAACTTGGGACCTGGTGGCCACAGGAGTCCTCCCAGTTTGCTGCCCAGGGATGCCAAACTCCTGTCCCCAGGCTACAGCTGTCCACAAGGACCTCATCTCCTCTCCCCATAGCCCAGCCCCCCAGGTTTGCAGTCTGCCTTACTGTCCCCCAGTGCTGAACGTCTGCCCAGGCCGTGCAGATGTCATTCATTCCACCCAAAAGCACCAGAGGAATTTCCCCTCCCCCTCCCCCTTCCTGCCTCGACCTGTTGGCAGCAGCCCCTGTGGATTTTGAACTTTTCTCTGGGAGTATTAAACAGGAATTACAAACTGGGATCAAGAGAGGCTCTCTCTCCCCCTCTACCCTCTGTGGGAAAGCTGCAGCTGGGGCCTCACCAGCTTGCCCTTCCTTCTTCGTGCATCGTCACAGATGAAGAACTCAATCCCCCCCCACAACCTCCTGACCAACCACAGCTTTTCTCCTCCTCCTCCTTTTTCTGCTCCTCCACCACATCTGCTGAGGAATCAAAAGCCTTGGCCAGCGCTTTGCAGAAGATGTTTGCACCCACAGACTGCGTTTGCAACCCTGAGGGCATACAAAGCCACCCTGTGACCTGTTAGAAAGGCAGGAGCTGGCACTGCCAGCAAGCTGGCAGAGCCGAGTTTGGCTCGTCACTGCTGCAGACCAGACAGGCCAGGGCACAGATCCACGGGGTGCTCAGCCTTTCAGCCTCACTGCCAGCCTTTGTGTGCCATCTAGGCAGACAAAGCTGCTCCCTTCCAGTTCCAGCCAAACTGGGACCTGGGCACGGCTGCAAGCCAAGGCAGTGGGGAGCAAAAGGGCTGTGGCTCTGCCCGAGTGAGCCTGAGACATCAATGCCTCCAAAGCCATCACTCTGTGGTGCCAGCAGCTGCATGGATGGCTTCACATGTTGAAGGAGGATGCTGCAGAGGGAAAATTAAACCACCAGGCCTGGCCTTGCCCTCGAGCTGTGCAGAGAAGCAGAATCCCCCCACCCCCAGAGCCTTTGGATGGAGGTACCCAGAGAAGCAGGTGGGCTCTGACTGGCTCTGGATGGGGAAGACCTCACCCAACACATGTTTAGCTGGCCTGGAGGTGAGGCTATGGTGATTTGAGGGCCACTGGGAACTCACCTGAGACTGGAATCAAGCTGGCTGCCACTGCCCCCAGCTCCCATGGCTCCTCACATGCCTCTGGGAGATGACCTCAGGCTGGATCCTTCCATCAGCTGCTTGCAGGCTCCATCCAGACCCATTTTCTCTGTTTTAAGGAGACAGTGGGTGAATTAAACTGAGACATGCACAAGTTCCTCAGCAATTTCAGATGAACCCTCACTTTTGAGGGTGGTGGAGCACTGCAGAAGGCTGCCCAGAGAGGTGGTGGAGTGTCCATCTCTGCAATGGTTCAAAGCCAGCCCAGATGCCATCCTGTGCAGCCTGGTTGGTTCTCAGACATTGGCACAAGTTGCCCAGGGAAGTGGCTGAATCCTCATACCTGGAGATGCTTCAAGGATGCAGAGAGGTGGTGCTGAGGGCCATGGCTTAGCATCAGCCTTGGTAGAGTCAGGGAATGGTTGGATAGGATGAGCTTAAAGGTCTTCTCCATCCAAAACCATTCTGTGATTCTATCTCCATGCTCTAGGCTGTGGGATCTGGTGAACAGCCCCAATAAAGCTGAGAGGTACAAGAAGGGATGAAGCATCTCCACTCCTCAAATTGCCTTCATTGCCACCCTTGCCACAGACCAAGCCTGATCCTGGAAAGCTGAAACTCTGCTTCACAGCAGCTCAGATGCCAGACAGAGGATAAGAAGAGTCACTCTGTTGGGTCACTGTGACCTACAGGGCAGAGTGAATCTGTTTCAAAAGCTCTGTGCAAGGAGCCTGTCACAGCAGAACCTTTGCTTTTGTAGACACAAAGTGCTGCTTTAATCTAGAATCAGACCAATTAGCAGCATTGCTCTGCACAGAAGAAGCCAAAGGACCACCACAGCACCAAGCCAGGAGTTTTACAACTGCCACCCTCACACCAAACAAGTTTCTCCTCCTGTGCACCTGAAACCTTCTCTGTGCCACTTTGCATCCATTGCTGCTTGGCTTATTGCTGGGCACCCCCTAAAAGAGCTTGGCCCCCTCCACTTGACACCCACCCCTCAGCTAGTGAAAGAAACTGATCAGAAAGCCTCTCAGCCTCCTCTTTCCCAGACTAAATTTAAGTATGCCGCCCCTCAGCAGATCTGCAGCTCCCTAAATCCAAAGGCTCCCCAGGGAGCACAAACCAAACTGGAAGCCACTCAGGATTGAAGCAGTTCAAGTTTTGCCCGACAGTAAAGAGTGTTCCTGAAGCTGAGCAGCTGGAAGGGGAGGAGCTGGGCTGGAGAAGCGTCTGAGTCTTTTGGCAGCTGGGGCTCTGTCATTAAAGGAGCAGAGAAGAAGGAAGAAGGCAACTCCCAGTTTCGTTCCCCGCCTCCCCCCCCTCCCCGTCCCATCCCACTGCCGGAGGATCTCCGACGTGGCACTGTGGGGGCTGGGAGAGCTTGGCCAGAGCTCCTGTAAAATCCAGCTGCACACAGAAATCACTGATGGCAAAAGATATCTGCCCCCACTCACACCCACCCCTGCAATGCAGATCAGCTCAGTTCCCAGCATTTCTGCCCTGCCAAAAAAACCACACAACCCAAAAGCCCAGTGAAGATGAAGCAGTTTGCTGACATTTTGGGTAGTATTTAACTGATTTGTCTGCACTTTTCACATCCTAAAGCCCTGCAGGTTTCTTGTGGCTGGCTTACAGCAGCACCCAAAGGATTGTGTGAGTCTGGGGAGGGCTGAATTAGCAATGAGGGCTCATTTCCACACTCCCCTCACCCCAAAATCAGACAAATTGGAGGTGAACTGATCTACTTGGAGGTGTCTTTTAGTTGGAGGTGTCCTTGCTCATTGCAAAGGGGAGGTTGGACAAGATGACCTTTGGGGGTCCCTTCCAACCTGATGCTGATTGCAAAGGGGGGGTTGGACAAGATGACCTTTGGGGGTCCCTTTCAACCTGATGCTGATTGCAAGGGGGGAGAATTGCACAAGATGAACTTTGAGGATCCTCTCCAACCTGATGCTGATTGCAAGGGGGGAATTGAACAAGATGACCTATAGGGGTCCTTTCCAACCTGCTGCCTTCTGAAGTCTTTTCCTGCTCTGCTGCCTGTGCTCCAGCACACAAAGGACTATTTTTATCCAGCTCCAGAAATCCCTGCTATGGAGGCAAAGCCATTTCAAAGGACTGAAGCACAGAGCCCTACACTTGTGTCAAGAGGAGTTTGGGTGGGGGAGGCACTGGAAGAGATGGAAGATTAAAAAGTTTTGGAGGTTATTTTAAATTTCACTGGAAAAGGAAGGGGGAGGGAGGGGGAAAGTAACCTTACATGGGAAGTAATTACACAGGAGGGTTTGAGGTGGAGCAATTCAGAGCCTGCCAGAGAAAACTGGAAGTTTAAAGGAGCTTTTCTCATTTCTCAGCTGGTACAGCCCAGTGACACTTCTGTGCACAGATTGCTTGCTCTCAGAAAATTAACTTTATTGTTTGTTTAGCTTTTCTAACTAGTACTAAAGCAAAGATTTTGCTGTAAAAGCCACATTCTATTCATTTCTGCTGATAAAGTAACAAGCCATGAGAAAATATACAGCAGGGAACCCAAAAATATGATGCCTAAGGTATTTCAAACCTCTCCCTCCCACTGCATCCCTCCCAGAAGGAAAACTAATCTCTGAGCATCACACTGTGAATGAAGCCATTAGGACCATGAGAACACCTCAGTATTTAAACTTGACCTGCCTGGATGCAAAATCATAGAATCATAGAATCATAGAATGGTAAGGTTGGAAGGGACCTCAAGGATCATCTAGTTCCAACCCCCTGCCATAGGCAGGGACACCTCCCACTAGTACAGCTCACTCAAGGCCTCATCCAATCTGGCCTTGAACACCTCCAGGGAGGGAGCATCCACAATCTCCCTGGGCAACCTGTGCCAGTGCCTCACCACCCTCACTGTAAAGAACTTCCTCCTAATATCTAGTCTAAATCTCCCCTCTGCCAGTTTAAGCCCATTGCCCCTTGTCCTGTCATTGCAGGACCTTGTAAATAATCCTTCCCCAGCCTTCCTGTAGGCCCCCTTCAGATACTGGAAGGCTACTATCAGGTCCCCTCGAAGCCTTCTCTTCTCCAGGCTGAAGAGCCCCAACTCTCTCAGCCTGTCCTCATAGGAGAGCTGCTCCAGCCCTCTGATCATCTTTGTGGCCCTCCTCTGGACCCGCTCCAACACTTCCATGTCCTTCCTGTGCTGAGGGTTCCAGAACTGCACACAGTACTCCAGGTGGGGTCTGACGAGAGCAGAGTAAAGGGGCAGAATCACCTCCCTTGCCCTGCTGGCCACGCTTCTCTTGATGCAGCCTAGGACTCGGTTGGCTGTCTGGGCTGCATGTGCACACTGCAGGCTCATGTTGAGCTTTTCATCAACCCAGACTCCAAGGTCCTTTTCCTCAGGGCTGCTCTCCAGCCATTCACCACCCAGCCTGTATTTGTGCTTGGGATTGTGCCTACCCAGGTGCAGGACCTTACACTTGGCCTTATTGAATTTCATCAGGTTGGCCTGGGCCCAACTCTCCAGCCTGTCCAGGTCCCTCTGGATGGCATCCCTGCCCTCTAGCAAGTCGACTGTGCCACACAGCTTGGTGTCATCTGCAAACTTGCTGAGGGTGCACTCCATTCCTCTGTCCATGTCACTGACAAAGATGTTAAACAGCACTGGTCCCAGCACTGACCCCTGAGGGACACCACTTGTCACTGGTCTCCAGGTGGACATTGTGCCGTTGATCGCCACTCTCTGGGTTCGACCATCCAGCCAATTCCTTATCCAGCGAGTGGTCCATCCATCAAGTCCAAGGAAGATTTCTTTTCACAGCCAATGATCTAATTTCTCTCATGTAAATATTCCAATTAGCCTCAAACAAGCACAGAAGATGTCAACTGAAAACTAAGAATCATAGAATGGTTTGGGTTGGACCTTTTGAGGTCATCCAGTCCAACCCCCTGCACTCAGCAGGGACATCTGCAACTAGAGCAGGTTGCTCAGAGCTCCATCTGACCTGAACTGGGATGGTGCCAGGGACAGAGCAACTACCACCTCTCAGGGCAACCTGGGCAAAGGTCTCACCATACTCAGCATGAAAAAATCCTTCACAGAAACTTTCATTCCAGTAGGAAAAGACCCTCAGGATCACCAAGTCCAAACCAGTATCCCTACTCCCTAATTTGCCTGACAAATTTAGTGACTTTTTATGATGAAGTC
>VWZE01016732.1:42208-54278 GCA_013396675.1 Eubucco bourcierii | reverse complement strand
AGCCTGTAGCACTGCTTGGGGTTGTTGTGGCCTAAGTCCAGAACCTTGCACTTAGCCTTGTTAAATCTCGTCCCATTGGCCTCAGCACACAGATCCAGCCTGTCCAGGTCCCTCTGCAGGACCCTCCTACCCTCCAACAGATCAACAGCTGCTCCTAACTTACTGATGCTGGACTCAATCCCCTGGTCCACACCATCAATAAAGACACTGAACAGAACATGGCCCAGCACTGATCCCTGGGGTACACCACTAGTGACTGGCTGCCAACTGGATGTGGCAGCATTCACCACCACTCCCTGGGCCCAGCGCTCCAGCCAGTTCTTGACCCGTTTCAGAGTGAATCTGTCCAAGCTGTGAGATGCCAGCTTTGCCAGGAGTTTGTTGTGACAGACTGTGTCAAAGGCTTTGCTGAAGTCATAGGGTGAAACAAAACTCCAGGAGTCATTAGCTAAATGCACAGAAATCAATGTCTTCATTGCCTTTGGACATGAAACTGCTGTATAATTACCCAATTCTAGCTCAACTGTTACAAAGAACCTAGGTGGTGCTATCAATCACTCATTATTTATGAGTGGTTAATATTAAGTTATTGATGCTTTCTGAAGGAATCTGTTAGGTGTCCTTGCTCCTTATGACTCCTGGGAAGGATTATTTCCATCTGTTTTTCTATTTCTTTATGGAGATACATCAGATTTGATAGGAAATTGTATGTGACCAAATGTCAGATTTGCCACCAAATTTTGTACTTTACATTTTCCTGCTCTGGAGTTTTTAAATTTTTTTTTTAATCAGTTCGGCCTCAACATTTTATGATAGATATGGCTTATTGCAAGGCTCTTGCCAGATGAAAATTGGCAAGTGATATCTCAGACCTTGTGAATATTGCAGCAAATAGCTTACCTGTTGTAGTCCAGCTAAGACCAATGTGTGCCTAGGCTGGTAGAACTACAGCAGCAGTAGGTAAATGACTGAATTTTATTGGAAACCTCTTGGTCCGTGAGAAGAAAATGCAATTTTCAACTGAACATAGAATCATAGAAACATTAGAGTTGGAAAAGAGATCCCAGATCATTGAGTCCTGACACTGCTAAGTCCACCACTAAAACCATGTCCCAAAACACCACATCCACACATTTTTTGAACACTTCCAGGTACTCCACCACTGCCCTGGCAGTCCTAGGCTTGAGTAGCCATTTGCTGAAGAAGTCTTTTCTATGTCCAACCTAAACCTCCCCTCTGCAACCTCAGGCCATTTTCTTTCATCCTGTTGCTTGTTATCTGAGAGAAGAGACCAGCTCCCACCTGGCTCCAACCTCCTGTCAGGAAGTTTTAGAGTGAGGAGGTCTCTCCTCAGCCTCCTCTTCTCCAGCTAAACAGCCTCAGTTCCCTCAACCTCTCCTCATAAGTCCTGCTCTTCAGATCTTTTGCCGGCCTCGTTGTCCTTCTCTGGACACGCTCCAGCATCTCAATGTTCTTTCTGTAGTGAAGGACTCAAAACCAAACACAGTATTCAAGATGTGGCCTGCCCACTGCAGGGGCAGAATCACTTCACTACTCCTGGTGGCCACACTGTTGCTGATACAGGCCAGGGTGCTGCTGACTTTCTTGGTTTCCTGGGCACACTGCTGGCTCATGCTCAGCTGGCTGCCAGCCAGCACTCCCAGATCTTTTTCCACCAATCAGTTTCCAGCCACTCTGCTCCAAGCCAGTAGCATTCATGGAGTTGTTGTGACCCAAGTGCAGGACCTGGCATGACACAAAGGATCAAAGTAGAGTGTCTTTGGTCACTCAGAAGCTACAGCAACTTCTCTTGTGGTGTGTGCAGATCAGTGAATACAGAAGCAAAGCAGCTGGGATAACGAAGCTTATTGAATGTCTGTGTCGGTCAGACAAGGAAAACTGGCCAAAAAACCTTCAGCTGGCACTAGACAACGCAGGATATTACAATGCAAGCGAGCTATGGGATATGAGAGAAGGTAAAATGTGGATTTTATTTTTGTTATGGTCTTTTCCTGATTTTGTACACAATAATTTGAAGGTTTGGGTTGTTTTGGTTTTTTTTTAATCAGGAGAATGAGACCGATTTAAAAGGATACCATCAGGCTGCATTGAACCTGGTTGTTTAAGAATAAATCAATAAAACTCCCCTTTTAATTTTTTTTTTATATTAAAAATGTCTTTTATATAATGAAATACGAGTGCTAAAGTACAAAACATCAGAAATTATTTTTAAAATATTTTTTTCCTCCCATCCACAACCTCCCTGGGCAACCTGCTTCAGTATCTCACCACCCTCACTGTAAAGAATGCCTTGCAAATATTCAATCTACATCTCCCCTTTTCCAGTTTACATTTATTCCTTCCCACCCTGTGACTGCGAGCCCTTGTCAAAAGTTTCTCCACACCTTTTTTTTTTTGTAAGTCTTCTTTACCTGTGTTTAAGGGTCACAGAGCACTGGAACAGGCTGCCCAGAGAGGTTGTGGAATCTCCTGCTCTAGAGACTTTCAAGACCCATCTGGATGTGTTCCTGTGCAAACTGTGCTAGATTACGTGATCCTGCTCTGTCAGGAGGGCTGGACTCAAAAGACTTTCAGAGGTCCCTTCCAAACCCTAACATCCTGTGATCCTGTGTTAAACCTGTAATCTTGTCACTAAACACAGGGGATGTAACTCCCTTGATTTTTAGGGGATTTGTTCATCTTTGAAACCCTAAACTCTCAGTGCTATCCATCTTAATTGAAAGAGAGCCTAGAGGCAGCATCATTCCATGTAGTCTTTCGATGTTAGCAACCAACTCCTTTACCTCGTCACCCCCACAAATTTTAAAACAAAAGAATCAGTAATGTGCCTGGTCTCTTTGTGGTTGTACAGAAAGTCTGAAAGATTTTGATGGTGAAGTGGCAGATTCCTCTGAGAGCAGCTTTGAAACCATGGTGACATTTTCTGAAGAAATAGAATGTGGTAATCTCAGCGAAAATCTCTGCTCAGCTTCAGGTAAGACTTAAACAGTTTCTAGCTGGAATTTTCTAGCTGGAATTTTCTGTTTCCTTAGACTTCTGAAGCATGCAGATGTGGTGTTCCACAGAGGAAGGTACTGAGGAGCTAGCGTGGATCTCTGACCTGATTTAGCTTTCCTCTGTTCTAATGTTTGAAGCAGTGTTTGCTGGGCATTGCACTTGTTAGGTGTTGCCTCCCTGTCTACCACACTTACAGTGCAAATCTGTTCTTCTTTCAGCATGTTGTCAAAAAGGTCTCCAGACACCACACTGTTGATCAATCTCTTCTCTGATGTAATTGATTCACACCAGGTCTGATGTTAGCCATCCTAGAGAGCTGAATGGGGCTGTAAAGGGTCTGTGCAGTGGCTGCCATGTGTTCTGTGGCATACTTTGCTCCACTAGTGGTTTCTAGTTCCTGTTCCATATGTGCAAACCCTCTGACAAGATCAAAACTTAAACTTTAACTTCCAAAGTCTGTAGAGCAGAAGGCACATATTTTGAGGGAAATGAGATCTTGTGTTTTTCAAGACTTGCAAAAAAAAGGCCAGGTGAGTTGAGATCTGTCAGCCAAGACCTTGAAATGAATTCATTTCAGGAAGCACAGCTGAGTGGTAACAAAAGCGTGCCGTCAAACCTACGCAAAACCCTTCTGTGGTGTCTACCTCCTACCAGAAGGCTTCTCTATCAGACTGCAGAGCCTCTACCTCTGTCGTTTAACATAGCAACAGCATGAGGCACAATACATTCCATACATTGTTCACAAAACTCTGGTTCTCTCCTAGAAGGGATTTATGAGTCTCCAGGTGTTTATGAACCAAAGAAGGCTCGGAGCTACCAGATTGAACTTGCACAGCCTGCAATCAATGGGAAAAATACTCTGATATGTGCTCCCACAGGTAAGAAAGCACATCTCTTTTAGAAAAAAGCTCTCTTGATGGAAAAGGCTATGAAGAGGAGAGAAGGGTGAAGCCTGAGACAAACTTTCCCAGTTGTTTATTTGAAAGCAGTCACAGAATCACTGTTGTTGGAAAAGACCTTCAAGATCACTAACCTAATAGCATTCTGTGATGATGTAACTGAATAGGTAGATTCAGGGAGACCAGTGGATGTAGTCTACCTTGACCTTAGCAAGGCCTTTGACACCGTCTCCCATGACACCCTAGCGAGCAAGCTCAGGAAGTCCAACCCTTATCTAACCCTACCAGAGCCCCTACTATACCACATTCTTGAGCACCATATCTAGCTTTTAAATACATCCAGGATGGGGATTCAACCATGTTCCTGGGAAGCCCGCTCCGGTCTTTCAGAACCCTTTCAGTACAGAAAAATTTCCTAATGTCCAACCTAAACCTCCCCTGGTGTAACTTGATGCCATTTCCTCTTGTGTTGTCAGTTATGAATTGTGAGAAGAGACCAACCCCCACTTCAGACTCCTTTCAGGGAGTTGTAGCAATGAGGTCTCCCCTTGGCCTCCCTTTCTGCAGGCTGAACAACCCCAGTTCCCTCAGCAGCCCCTCGCAAGACTTGTGCTCTAGACCCTTCACCAGCTTTGTTGCCCTTCTCTGGACCTGCTACTGTCTTCCTTGCAGTAGATTCAGGTATAACCTGACATTCATGACCAACAGCAGCACAGAGACTGAGCAATACAGAGGCATGTCTTGGCACTTCAGGGCTTGTAATCAGGTCTCATATCTTCTGACCTCTACTTTCTCACTCTTTGGGGCAGATCTTTGAGTTAAAATCATTCACTATTATTTAAAGATCTTTAACAAATTTGGCTTGCAAGGTGAATGAAAAATAAAACGAGTTGCCCAGAGACTACTGCCCTATCTCATGTCCTTCAGTGCCAACAGCACAAGCAGCTTTTGCAGCAGCTCAGGACTGAATTAAGAAGATCTAAGTTAACCAGCAAACGAGAGATCATTCCACTCTTTTTCTCCACCTTTTTTCCCGTGTTGTTAGCCTGATTCTCACCTGGGCCTTGATGAGGAAAGTGGGATAGCAAAAGCAGGGACACAGAACAGTTCTGGATCACCTGCACAGTGATCCTGTGTGCTGAAGAAAACAAAATGTGATGGAGTAAGGCTGCACAGGGGAGGATGGAAGCTGATAGCACATGTACTATATACAGTTCTGGTGCCCCCAACACAAGGAGGGCATAAAACTGTTGAAGCAGGTTTGAAGGAGGCCATGAAGATGATCAGAGTTCTGGAGCACCTTCCCTATAGGGACAGGCTGAGAAAATTGGGGCTGTTCAGCCTGGAGAAGAGAAGGCTCCAGGGAGGCCCCAGAGCAGCCTTCCAGTACATGAAGGGAGCCTGCAGGAAAGCTGGGGAGGGACTTCTTCAAAGGGCTTGTAGTGGTAGGGTGAGAGGGAATGGACCAAAGCTTGAGGAGGGCAAATTTAGACTGCAGATTAGGAAGAGGGTGGTGAGACACTGGAACAAGTTTGCCCCTCCTGGACGTGTCCAAGGCCAGGCTGGACAGAGTTGAGCAACCTGGTCTAGTGGAAGGTGTTGCAAGGGGATTTGAACTAGATGCTCTTTAAGGTCACGTCCGACCCAAACCATTCTTTGTTTCTGTGGTGTCTACACAATGTTCTGACTAGATGTGGAAGCACACACTAAGAGCAGAAAGAGTGATTTCAAAGAACTTGAAACTGCAGAAGGATTTTCATTCCCAGTGACTGCTGCACAGTCTTTACAGACTAAGAGATAGAAAGTGATGATGGCTGCGGCAAGAATGTGTTCCAAACTTTTGGGGACAGATCTGAAGTGTAACAGCCTTGTCGCCTCCATGTTCTTATAGGGAATCTAGATAAGATGGACACCTTTCATACTAATGCTTTACCTTTCATGTTCTTCTTTTAAAGGGTCTGGGAAAACTTTTGTGGCCATTCTGATCTGTGAACACCATCTGCAAAACATGCTTCCGGGACGGAAGGCAAAAATTGCCTTCCTTGCAACCAAAGTGCCTGTGTATGAACAACAGAAAAATGTATTCAGGCAGCACTTTGAAAGAAAAGGGTGAGTGTGGTAATTTCACCTGGTGGCTTCCTCCACAGAAATAAACTGCTGCCTAGGTCAGCTGCAGCTAGAGCAAAATGTGATGGATTTACTGGTGACAAGAGTCCATGGCATCAATGTAAGGACAATACCTAGTGGTAAGGCTTTATTTGGAGAGTCTGAAATCTGCTTTTGGAGAGTTTAAGCAATGTTTGGACAGTGTGTGTGGAAATGGCCAAAGTATACCTGTACTTGCCATTGGAAGATCACAGGATCACAGGATGTTAGGGGTTGGAAGGGACCTCTGGAGATCTTCGGGTCCAACTTCTCTGCCAGAGCAGGACCATAGAAGCCAGCGCAGGTCACACAGGAACACATCCAGATGGGTCTTGAAAGTCTCCAAAGAAGAAGACTCCACAACATCTCTGAGGAGCCTATTCCAGTACTCCATGACCCTTACAGTAAAGAAATTCTTCCTCATGTTGAGGTGGGACTTCCTGTGCTGTAGTTGACATCCATTAGCCCTCATCCTATCACGGGGCACAAGTGAGCAGAGGCTGTGTCTGTCCCTTCCTTCTTGACCCTCAACCCTCAGACGTTTATAGACATTGATTAGATCCCCTTTCAGTCCTCCAAGGGTCAAGTGTGCTCTCTCTTGAGACTTCTTTCAACTGCTCAACAAGGCAGTCCCAGGATTCTACTCTCAAGTGGCAGTCTCCCTTTGTTTTCCAAAGAAACTTCTTTGGTTTTTTTCAGCCTCTAGTCAGAAAATTATGTCTTACTCCTCAGATGGGACTAGAATCATAGAATCATATAATGGTAAGGTTGGAAGGGACCTCAAGGATTATCTAGTTCCAACCCCCTGCCATAGGCAGGGACACCTCCCACTAATTGCTTAGACAGTTGATAACCTGTAAGTTCTGATTTTGAAGGAAATAATTACTGGACATCTACTTACCAAATCCTATAGCTATGGGAAAATGAAGCTGCTGGGCAGCAAAGAGACCCATGCTGGCAGGTGTATACAGAAGAAGATAAGGAGCAGGATCTCCAAATACAGCCGGTGTGTGAACTGACAGAGAATAGAATCATAGAATGGTTTAGGTTGGAAGGCACCTTGAAGATCACTTAGTTCCAACCCCCTGCCATAGGCAGGGACACCTCCCACTAGTACAGCTCACTCAAGGCCTCATCCAACCTGACCTTGAACACCTTCAGAGAGGGAGCATCCACCACCTCCCTAGGCAACCTGTTCCCGTATTTCACAGTGTCTCACTGTAAAGAACTTCTTCCTAGTATCCAGTTTAAATCTCCCCTCTGCCGGTTTAAACCCATTCCTCCTCATCCTGTCATTACAGGGCCTTGTAATGGTCCCTCCACAGCCTGTAGGCCCCCTTCAGATACTGGAAGGCCACTCCAAGGTCTCCTGGAAGCCTTCTCTTCTCCAGGCTGAAGAGCCCCAACTCTCTCAGTCTGTCCTCATAGGAGAGCTGCTCCAGCCCTCTGATCATCTTTGTGGCCCTCCTCTGGATCTGCTCCAACACTTCCATGTCCTTCCTGTGCTGAGGGCTCCAGAACTGCACACAGTACTCCAGACGGGGTCTGATGAGAGCGAATGGGTAGAATCCCCTCCCTTGCCCTGCTGGCCACACTGCTCTTGATGCAGCCCAGCACTCTGTTGCTGTCTGGGCTGCATGTGCACACTGCAGGCTCATGTTGAGCTTTTCATCAACCCAGACCCCGAGGTCCTTTTCCTCAGGGCCGCTCTACAGCCATTCACCACCCAGCCTGGATTTGTACATTTTATAAATGTATATATTTATACATTTTATAAATGTGTAAATCCATCACCCTTCAAATCTAATATGTTTTAGTTAATGGGAGTTGAAAATGCAGCTGTTTACCTTCCGTGTTTTTTTTAATCTCAGCTTCAGTGGGTCAGATTTCTGCACCAACTATTTGATGGTTTCAACTCAGTCATTACCTTTCTTCTGGCTTGCTGAAAAGTCCAGTTTTTTGGCCCTGAAACCATGTCCTTTCTTTTGCCTCTTTGTCCTAGATACTCAGTTCAAGGAATTTGTGGTGAAACAGTTGCCAACATGCCTGTAGAAAATGTGATAGAAGACAGTGACATCGTAGTGATGACGCCTCAGATTCTTGTCAACTGCATCAATCAAGGGATCCTTAGCTCCCTCTGCACCTTCACCCTGATAATATTTGATGAGTGCCACAACACCACGGGCAACCACCCTTACAATGTGCTAATGACCAGATACCTGGAGCAGAAATTTGACTCCTCTGCAGACCAGCTGCCTCAGGTAAGGACGAGCCTGTCAGTGTTGGAAACCTTGAAGAAAAATAGATTTTGCATAAAACTAGAAATATAGATTTCAGGAAAGCCTGAAATCTTGTTTTTTGTGTTACTTCAGTTCAAACTCCCATTTAACAATAGGTGCAAGTTGAAAGAGTAGCACCTGGAACACTTTTGCCCTCTTCCTGAACACCTCCAGGCTGTTTTCTCATGTTACATCTTCCTTGCAGCTGCCCAGAAGGGCTGATCAAGTATGAGACAGGACCAGGATACAGGATTGCTGGGCTAAAGAAGAAAGTATGTCCCTCAGAACTTCCTTGTCACTTCCCTATCCCTGTCTTCTGCAACACTGCAATGCATGGGGCCACTGCTTCCTCTGGCAGGAGGTTTTGCTCCAGCTGTGAAGACATCTCCTTTGAATGAGTGCAGAAGACAGTTCTGAGGATGGATTTGGGGGTTTCTGTATGATGAGCACTGACAAATACAGGCAGCTGTGGATTTTAGTGGGTGGATTATTTATTTTCGGTTTGAATAATCTAAGCTCAAGTGCCTTAGAGAGGGCACAAGTAGGGACAAGGTTTGGCTCTCAAAATTTAGTCGTTGCACATGTTTATTTCAGCTGCCTGTTTTGTTTAGATGTTTTTGAAGGTGGACATGGAACTGTTAGGGTCCAGAAGAGGGACATGAAGAGAATCAGAGGGATAGTGCTCCAAACCTATGAAAACCGACCGAGGGAATTTGGATTGTTTAGCCTAGAGAAGAGAAGGCTCTGGGGAGACCTTCTGGTGGATTTTCAGTCCTTAGAGGGGCCTGTAGGACAGGTGGAGAGGGACTTTTGACAAACACATGTAGTAACAGAACAAAGGTTAATGACTTCAGGTTGGAAGAAGATGGATTTAGATTAGACATTAGGAAGAAATTCTTCCCATGAGGATGGTGAGGCACTGGAACAGGTTACCCAGAAAAGTTGTGGAGGCTGCAACCCTGAAAGTGTTCAAAGCCACACTGGATGGGGCTGTGAGCAACCTGCTCTAGCCGAAGGTGTCCCTGCAGGTGTTGAAACTAGATGATCTTGATGATCCCATCCAGCCCAAACAGGTATGATTGTATAATGACAACTTGGCAGTTGCTCATAGTGTCTCCTGTTTAGTTTTCATTTGTGACAAAGGAGCAACCACTGCTCTTTGTGTGTGCTCAGATTGTAGGTTTAACTGCTTCTGTTGGAGTTGGTAATGCCAAGAGCATCAAGGAAGCAATAGAGCACATCTGTACCCTCTGCTGCTACCTTGACATACAGGCCGTATCCACTGTCAGGGAGAACAAAGAGGACCTGCAGAGGTTTGGAACCAAGCCAGAAACACGTAAGCATGTGCCCTTTTCATTTTACCATGACATTCAAAGCACCATAATTCAGGCAGCAAACCAGTCCCACTTTGGTCAAGTGAAGTTGACCAAAGTTGGCACAGGCTGCCTGGGGAAGTGGTAGAAGTGTTCCAGAAAATGTGTAGACATGGCACTTGGGGACATGGTTTAGTGGGCATGGTGGTGTTGATTGATGGCTGGACTTGATGACTTTAGAGGGCTTTTCCAATTGTAATGATTCCATGATTCTAAGTTAAAAGCTTGAAACTGAGATGGAGCTTTACTGCCTGATAGCTTGAGAAGTAGCTGAACCATGCACTTCCTTGTTGCTCCACAGTAAGGTAGTGCCCATTTGGGCAAATTTTCTCTGTGTTGGTATTTGTAGTCTCTGTTTAGTTCTGCCAGGGAAGGGTGAGGGCTTTATGTGCAACTGCAATGCCCATTAACAATGAACACTATTATGATTGTACAGAGCACCATACTGGGACAGGCTGACCAGGGCAGTGGTTGCACTACCATCCCTGGAGGTGTTTAAAAGCCATCTAGATAGGGTGCTTAAGGATATGGTGTACTATTGGCCCTGGTAGAATCAGTGGTTGGACTTGATGATCTCAAAGGTCTTTTCCAACCACAGTGATTGTGTGACACGTAGCATTCCTCTAAACAAGATTTTGTTCTCTTTTACTTACTGTTTTATTTACTTAGGCTGCTGACTTCCATTTCTTGTCTCCAGATGTCAGGTGGGTTAAGATGCGAGTTCAGAACCGCTTTGCAGACATCATCTCAGGTCTCATGTCTGAGACAGAGACACTGATGAGGAGGATTTACTCAGTGGGTAAGATACTGTAATATGCCTGTAATATTCTTTGCTTACATCAGTGTGAGTCCTCCTGGCTGCTAGAACAGTCACTTTTTGTCCACTTCCTTTCTCCCCTTTTCTTTTCACTTGCCTTTGATGAGTGTTTCCTGAGTAAGACATTACATAGTTGACTATATTCCTGATAGATTGATAATCATAAACATTCTTACTTGCATTTCAGCCTGTGTTTTATGCAGCAAGGGATGGTGTCAGATCATTTTGAATGTTTAAATCATCTGAAACAGAACTACCAGAGGGCTTGCTTTCAGAATGCAAGGAGTTGGATGTCACTGATGAGAGAGACCTCTGTGCTCTTGTTTAAGCATCTCTCCAGGTGCTCCATACCTGAAGCTGTCTCTGTTAATTAAAGCAAGAAGGGTCTCAGTTACGGTTTTACTGTGGCTGTTATAGTTCCTTCCTTTTAGCAGAAGTTTAATTCTTGCTGGTCTGCAATTTCTCATACCTTCTCAGGCCTCTTTTGAGTTGTGCTTGGACTTACTTCTAGTGGTGCCATGACCACCTATTCTGGTCAGCATTCTGTCCTTTTTATACCTCTGAGTACTCCTATTTCCACTGTTCACCATGTCTCCATTATTTCCTATTGAAAAGCATATTGCAGAGAAGGATCTGTGGAACATGACCACCATCAGAGAGAAGATAGAAAGGAAGCACTTGTCTCTAGGGTTCCAACTTCAGGAGCTGCAGGGATGTGGGAGGGAGATGCAAAGAGGGAGATGCATGGCTGAGAGAAGAAGTCTGATGGTCACGAGGCCTAACTGCATCCTTTTAGAAATGAAGTAATCATCTTCTGCTTTTGCAGAGTGTTCCTAAGTGGTGCCCAGGAATTGGCTGTTGCTAGCAAATTTGAGAGCTGCAGGGGCTTCAAAGCAGAGACCCATGAATGGGCATACTTAGGATCAGCCTTGCTCTATCCAGCTCTGAATTAGAGGATTTTGCTGGTGCTCAGACTGGCTTTTGCAAGCTCATTAGGGTGCCTGTTAACTTCAGTTCTTGATGTCATTCTGTCTCTCTGGATGTCCCACACATTTTCCAGATACTGGAGAGCGAACTACATTCTGGAGCAGGAAGGGAGAATTGAAATAACCTCCCCAAACAGGAAAAACCTGCACCTTACCAAAACAACCCAACCCCAACAAAGAACAAATACAGTGTGACTTTCAAACTAATTGCCAGTTTGTTTATTTTGATAAATTAAGCAGTTTAAGACCTTAATCTACTAAATTAAGCAAACATTTCTGAACAGGAAGACCTTCCTAGCTGTAACTTCTTGCTGTCCTTCAAAAAGGACAGGGTCTTGCTGAACAATCACAGAATGGCTTAGGTTGGAAGGAACCTTAGAGGTCATCCACTCCTGCTTCCTGTCTGCCGTGGGCAAGCACACCTTTCCACTAGAAGAGGTTGTGCAAGGCCTCATCACTTTCAACACCTCCAGGGAGAGGACATCCACAACATCCCCAGGCAACCTGTTCCAGAGTCTCACCATCCTTGTACTGAAGAACTTCTTCAGCACAG
>VWZE01016732.1:16752-28248 GCA_013396675.1 Eubucco bourcierii | reverse complement strand
AAATAAAAAAAAAAAGAAAAAAAAAAAAAAAAAAAGAAAACAAACCACCAGTACTTTCCCATGAAATATTTCACCAGATGTGTTATATAATCATGGACAAATATGCAACTAAGCATCTAGATCCTAATCCTTGATACTGAAAAGAAATTGGCCTGGAAAATAAAAAACAAAAAACAAAACACCAGCTAAAATTAAGCTGAGTGACTAACTACACATCTCATTTTAGCTGAAGGGCCACAACTTCAACCCTTCTGTGTAGCTCAGAATCTTCTCTGTTACCATAGAGGTTGTACTTCTTTGGAGACAATATGCTTTATGCATACCGAGACCTTCAACACTACTTGAGATACTTCTAAAGCCTGAAAAATAGTAACTTTGCATTTTGGCTTATAGAAAATGAAGATAAAATGTCCAGTAAGTGTTCTCTGAGGAAGACATTGCATCTTTGAAATCCATCTTTAATAGAGAATGTTTCTGTGACAGCCTGAGAAGAACAACAGGGCTTCAGAGCCCTTTCGGAGGAGGCATCTTCTGGATTAAAATGGTAGCACTGTTTTCTTCTGTGGCTGCGTGTTGCTGAAGTTGCAGACTGGACACATCCTACGTGATGCCTAACTTAAGAAACCTTGAAAAGGACAAGGCAGTGCCCTGTGAAGATAGGTGAAGAAGCTTGACTTAAATGGTGATAAGCATTTACCCCTATGTCCTGTCTTATGAATTGGCATCTGAAATCTCTCAACTGCACTAACTCTGGAGATATCCTGTCAGAGATGCTCTGGAACTGGAAAGGTCTAGGTCTAGCATGTTTAAATTCCTCCTTCCCACCCAGATCCCATTCTCTGAGAAAAACAGACATTTTCACAGATACAGTTATGAAACACTGGTAATTTATAGAATCATGGAATGGTAAGGTTGGAAGGGACCTCAAGGATCAGCTAGTTCCAGGGACACCTCCCGCTAGTACAGGTCACTCAAGGCCTTGTCCAACCTGGCCTTGAACACCTCCAGGGAGAGAGCAGCCACAACCTCCCTGGGCAACCCATTCCAGTGCCTCACCACCCTCACTGCAAAGAACTTCCTCCTAACATCCAGTTTCAATCTCCCCTCTGCCAGTTTAAACCCATTTGCCCTAGTCCTGTCATTGCAAGACCTTGCAAATAGTCCCTCCCCAGCCTTCCTGTAGGCTCCCTTCAGATACTGGAAGGCTACTATCAGGTCCCTTTGAAGCCTTCTCTTCTCCAGGCTGAAAAGCCCCAACTCTCTCAGCCTGTCCTCATAGGAGAGCTGCTCCAGCCCTCTGATCATCTTCGTGGCCCCTCCTCTGGACCTGCTCCAACACTTCCATGTCCTTCCTGTGCTGAGGGCTCCAGAACTGCACACAGTACTCCAGGTGGGGTCTGATGAGAGCAGAGTAAAGGGGCAGAATCCCCTCCCCTGCCCTATTGGCCACGCTGCTCTTGATATTTGTACACTTTAAAGCATCTGCTGACTGTCATTATCTTCAACGAGCTCAATCTTCCATCTTTCTGGAACTAAGGTCAAATACATTTTCAGCTCACGTTATGCATTTGACAGACGTAGAAGAATGATGTGTCTGAAACTCTGAATGAAACAAAACATCTTGGAGAGGAACTTAACTCAAAGTCCAAAAATTATTTAACCCACCCAAACATTAATCTGTGAGACCTGTGGTGTTGTTTAAAATGGTGTTTTGCTTAACATAACAACTTTTTTGAGCACTGCTTCATGTCCTACCCTTGCCTTATACTGTGAAAGCTTGTGCAGGAAGTTTGAATCTCAGTTCTATAGTAATTTACTCTGTGGTTAGTTTTTACTGAGTAAATTCACTGTTCTTATAGCTGCTTTCAATAAGGAAACATAGAACACTGAAGAAAAATTGCTTATGGTTGGGTAATGCCTGCCCTCAAAATATATTGAAAACAAATGTTTTCAAAAGGCTGATTTAGCACTTTACTATTAAAAGTACATGGGGAAAACAATCACATGCTTAAGTATCAGTTTGCTGTGTCAAAAGGCCATTTACTTTAGTACTCTTGGTATAAAAAATAATCAGTTCTAGGTTTCAGAGTTTATAGTAGTAACTGTTGGGAAGTTCAGGGATTTGAGCAGTCTTCATCTTTTCCCCTGAGTTGAATCATAGAATAGTTTGGGGTGGAAGGGATCTTCAAAGGTCATCAAGCCCAACACTCCTACAGTAAGCATCGTCATCCCAACTAGATCAGGTTGCTCAGTTCCCCAGCAAGCCTGATCCTCAAAATTTACAGGGATGGGGCCTCACCACCTCCCTAGGTAGCCCATAGCAGTGTTCCACCACCTTCACAGTAAAGAACCTCTTCCTAATGTCTAATCTAAATCTATCCTTCTCTAGCACTAACTACTGCAAAGTTAGGGGATTTGAGGCCTTTTAGTCTTTTCCCATTGTTTGAAGGGATGACTGCAGACTGACACAACTCTGCAGTTCAGCCTTAATACGTGTAACGAAGGCTGAATAACACATTATTAAGAATTCAACTTGATACAACAAGCCCACCCTCAGTACAATTTCAGTGGAAGTGAGTGGGTAGGGGAAGAACACCAGCACTCAGCCTCTGAACATCTACTTGGCCTTGGAGAATATGTAATTTTATTTTTTTTTCCAACTGACCCAAGAGTTGAGTATTTATTAGTAAATAATGCCCAATAATGTAACAGCTCTAGCTTAAGAGATTTCACAAAATTGGTTAGGAGGGACCTCTAGAGGTCATCTTGTCACCTGCAGCAGTTTGTGCAGGAGCCTATCCAGATAGCATTTCTACACCTAAACACAAGACAAAATATCTCTTTAAGAGTGCTAAAGCCCTGGACCAGGATGCCCTAAGAGGTTGCAGAGACCCCGATTCAGCAGATGGTTGGATCAGATGATCTCCAGAGGTCCCTTCACAGGATGGTAGGAGTCAGAAGAGACCTCTAAGTCCACTGAGTCCAACCCCCCTGCCAGAGCAGGACCACAAAATCTAGCACAGGTCACACAGGAACACATCCAAATGTGTCTTGAAAGTCTCCAGAGGAGCAGACTCCACAGTGTCTCTAGGGAGCATGTTCCAGTGCTCTGTGACCCTTAAGAAGTTCTTCCTCATGTTGAGGTGGAACTTCCTGTGCTGTAGTTTACATCTCTTGACTCTTGCCCTTTCACAGGGCACAAGTGAGCAGAGGCTATCCCTATCCCTGTCCCTTCCTTCCACACCCCCAGCCCTCAGATATATATAGCCATTTATTAGGTCCCCTCTCAGTCTTCTCCAGACAAAAAAGCTTCCATACCCTGTAACATCTTAGTGGGCCTTTGCTGGAGGAGCTCTTTTTGCAGTAACCATCCTGTTGCAGGTAGAGTGCAACCTCTGTCGTCTCCTTAAGCCTCTTGACTTCTTTCAGAACCATTTTCCTTCTCTTGGTTACCAGATACAGATGGAGACAACTGCACTAAAAGTACACTAGATGAATTTGAAATAATTTCTCCTCTCTTTAAAGTGTCTTGTCAGTTGCTCCTAATACAGCTAAGAGTAAGAATTAGTGTTAGGACTTACAACCTCGTTGTAAGATGGTCTGTGTTATCACTGTTAACACAGTCCCGCGGTGTTGTGAATTGGGCAGTTACTGACTTCAATGAAAGCTTTAGTGTAATCACAGGTGACTAACGACCATGCAGACTGCTGACATAGGTCTTCAAACTGTGGTAGATCGTCCTCTGCAGGACACAAAACAGAGGGAAAACCATCCCTACCAGCAGTATTCTGTTGGCCATTGGCACCATCTGATGGTGTTTGTATTCATCCTGTCTCATGCAGATTACTCAAAGAAAACAATTAATGTAGGAGGCACTGGAACAGGTTGCCCAGGGAGGTTGTGGATGCTCCCTCCCTGGAGGTGTTCAAGGCCAGGTTGGATGAGGCCTTGAGTGAGCTGTACTAGTGGGAGGTGTCCCTGCCTATGGCAGGGGGTTGGAACAGGGTGATCCTTGAGGTCACTTCCAACCTTACCATTCTATGATTCTCTAATTCAGACCCGAATGGCTCTGCTCCTACAGGGATAATGAGAAGAGCTTAAAGGGCACATGTGTTCTCTGCACCTGAGGACAACACGACAAAAACATCCACCAAACTTCTTGAAAATAAAATTTAATTTTATGCATTAGAAATATTATCCCCAATAAGTCCACCTTTTCACAAAGGCGTGGATTTTAAACAACAAAGTTCACATTTTCAGAAAGTTAATAAACAGCTAAATAATGAATTTTAGTATTCGATTCAGATTCTGGTCAACTGAAGAAGAAAGCAAGGCAGTATCAGGTAATCAGGAAAGAAAAAAACTGTGGGTTTTTGTTTGTTTTTTTTTTAATACTGTCAGTTAATTTTTGGACCACTGATATGAGCATAGAACTTAACTTCAGAGTCAAGCTAAAAAGACCAAGTATAATAAAATCAGCATGGTGATCTTCAACAGCTCCACAGATGCCCAGTAGTATTTTAATGACTCCTGCACTGTGTTCTAAGGTTAAAAATCAAGCCAACCACCATACAAAAAAAAAACCCAAAACAAAACAAACCCCCCCCCCAAATAATAAATGCTGTTCACTTTTAATTGGGCAAAGCGTGTCCAGTTTCCCAGTACATAGAATAATTCAGCACTGTAAAGAAGCCTTCTAATATAATCCAGGAGAAGGAAAGAAAACAAGTGTTCAATTTATGGCTCATGCTTTCAAACTGATGATTTCACTCTGCTCACCAGAAGCAGGCTTGCACTCGGATGGGTTCTGTTGGTTTGTGTTTCGGATTAGGACGCCATTTTACGGATCATGTAGTTGAGAATGCCTCCGTTGTGGAAGTAAGTCAGCTCCACATCAGTGTCAAATCTCAGGATGACCTCAAAGCTTTTCCCAGTATCCAGCTGTTGGGGGTCAAACAAAGTCATTCAAGCAGCAGAACCATCCACATGTTACAGCACAGCAAAAGAAAGACTATGGTGACAGTTTTGCCATTTTAAATTGTGACAGAAAGCTGAAGTGAGCAGGCATTGCACATCAGTGTTCTCCCCACCCGAGGCAACAGCCAGCTGCTGAAAAGGAAAGTAGTTTAGAACAAACCATAATAACTACAGCATGGAGTCTCCAGGCATTGTACTTGCTGCCTTTTAGATTTATGGCTGATATGAATCTGGAGGCATGAAAGGTGACCATCTTTTCAAGCAGTTATATTAATTACTAATGTTGTTCTGGCTTGGGTACAATAGGAATGCTAATTTCATTAGCTTGCTTCGAGGCTTAGCACTTGGAAGTTGTAAAAGCACAAAGACCAGGGCATGAGATGAGTGAAAACATTGTTTTACTGAAGAGGACCCTGGCCAGGTGCTTCCATGCACAATGTGTATCTGTGACTGAGGAGCTGAACTGAAAGCTTTGAGAGCCACATTGTCAGTGTGGCTCTCAAAGTAAACAGCACACAGTAAACCAGTATTGTTAGAAACTAATGCAAGCAGAGCACCTGTGTTCAAAGAACATGCAGCAAACATGCTGTTTGCTAACTTCAGTGAAAAAAAAATAAAATCAGGTTTTTGAAGCAGATGCTATTAGGTTAAGTAAGTCTGGTTTACACAGATCTTCCAGTCAAGAATTAACCACAATTTTATCATAAATGCTGGTATTTTTCAAAAACAGGGCGCAGGTTGGCAGGCAGACAAAAAGCAGGGCCTGAAATGGTAATGAGTTTTATCCTGGGTATGCTTAGCTTTCATTTTGAGTGCTGCAGTGTAGAACGTTCTGGCAATTCAGTTGTCAAAAATGAGACTGAAATAATGTTATTTAACATTTACAGTCTGCTTTCTCTTGTGATTCAAATATTTTAACAGAGACCAAAAAAATGGTGAACTCTGAAAAAATTAGTCTAAAATACAGGACTGCTCTGTGTTACTCAGAACAGTTTGGGCATGCTGCTTTTAGATCCCATCAGAGCAAATTCCTGTTAGAATGATGGTTCCATCCTCTTTCACAATCTCAGTTCTCCTTCATTCTTCAAGTGAGAGAAGCTTACTGAATATGGTTTGAAGAGACAGGTAATTTTGAGTGCAAACGACAGAGATTCAGGAAATTCAGCCCTAAGGTGTGTCCTACCTTAATCTGGATGTTCATCTGTGGCTTTAGTTTCTCAGGAATGATAATTGTGTAGCGCTCCCGTCCAGTGAGACCTAAAGTCCCTGCATCCTCTCCAGGTAAGTACTGCAGAGGAATCACTCCCATCCCTACCAGGTTGCTTCGATGAATTCTTTCATAGCTTTCAGCAAGCACAGCCTTGACACCCTGGAAAACACACAACAGGTACAGTTAATCTTCATGGCTCAGGAGAGTCTTCCTGTGTTCACAGGAGGGAAACTGATATGCCGGTGGACCCCTCCAATTTATTTACCAGTGGGCAAGTCTGAGAGCAGACTGTCCAGGATGACTTGTTACATGTTAAATTTCAAACATCTCTGAAAGAAGTCTGACTGTCAATAAAATACATACACTTTTTCAGACAGAAGCACCAAATGGTTTAGGGTGGAAGGGACCTTTAAAGGTCATCTAGTTCAACTCACCTGCAGTTAGCAGGGCCCTCTGCAATTAAAGCAGACTGCTCAGAGCCCCATCCAACCTCAACTGGAATGTTGCCAGGAATGAGGCATCTACCACCTCTCTGGAAAACCTGGGCCAAGGTCTCACCACCCTCAGCATAAAACATTTCCCTCATGTATCTAGTCTGAATCTCCCTCTTTTAGCTTAAAACCATCACCCCAGTCCTATCATAACAGGTCCTACTGAAAAAATCTCTCCCCATCTTTCTTATAGGCCCTTTAAGCACTGGAAGGCCACAAGAAGGTCTTTCCAGCGCCTTCTCTTCTCCAGGGTGAATAACCCCAAATCTCTCAGCTTGGCCTTCCAGCTCTCCCAGCATTGCTGTGGTCTCTTCTGGCCCTGCTCTCTGCCATGCTGAGGACTCCAGGGCTGGGTATAGGATTCCAGATGAAGTCTCACCAGCGTGGAGAAGAGATGACTACTTTAAGGTGATTCATGCAGAGCGCCACTAGTCATTTCCACATCTCTAATTCAGTGCTGCCCTCCACACTACTAGCTCTAAGACTCAGTTTAATTAATTTCTAAATATTTGCTTGCTAATATTGTTAAGAAAAAAAAAAATTTAAAAATCATGACTGGGAAAAAAAACCCCACAAACACCAACCAAAACTCAGATGACTGTAATCTTAAAAACCAACTCTCCTGGAACTCTGTTTAATAATAAATACACTATTGCCTTCCCAAATTCCACACCAAGAAGGCTTGAATGAGAGTTCAGGCTTGTAAATAGTGTAGGACAGGACAGACAATGCTAAGCATCCCTGTAATCTCCATGCTAAATTTTATTTTCACTGATATTAGTCTTATCTTATACTTCCTATCTTCCTTGCTAAGCAAGCTGAAGGAGGGAGCTGAAAGCAGACTCAGGGTTTACTGAATTATGGGGAAAAAGAAGTAAAGTGGCACTTCTTGTGTAGTCTTGGGGATTTCTATCTAAAGATCAGTCAAGATTTCCACTTTGAACAGGATTTACTAATGTTTAAATAGCTTTTGCAACTGCACCATGGCTGCTGGGAGGCAGCTGAGATCTCAAAATAGTTCCGGCTACTAAGAGAAAGAGCTTGCCAGGATGCTTGGTCATAAAAAGCATCCTGACAAAGCAATACACTTCCAAGTACCACCGTCCTCACTTACTATGGTCACTCACCAAAAGGAATGGTCCTTTAGCAGCCCAGTCTCTGGAACTTCCTGCACCATATTCCTTCCCAGCCAGCACAATCAAAGGATGTCCAGCCTGCTTGTATCTTTCTGCAGCATCAAACACGTCCAGCTGCAATGAAAATGCCAAACAATTTATCCTCTTTTGAGGAGTAGAAGCACAGATCCAAGGAAACAAGAAAAAAAGCGTCCCCACACTTTCTGTCCAGCAG
This sequence comes from Eubucco bourcierii, assembly GCA_013396675.1. NCBI lineage: Eukaryota > Metazoa > Chordata > Aves > Piciformes > Ramphastidae > Eubucco > Eubucco bourcierii. The sequence continues at coordinate 20,220 of VWZE01016732.1, read as the reverse complement.
TACTTCAGGGATATAACCACAAAGTTCTTTGTGGCTTCTAGCCTGATCTCACTCCCAACACAAACCTGCACTTCAACTACTACTTCTACAGTGCTTTTACTCTCCACAGAACTGCCCGATAACACCATCATTATGTATGTATGGGTGACCTGCTTCCCTAGGTCAACACAGCGCCTGTCACCTCATTAGCTTCCCTTAGAAGGCACTTAAGTTAATGACCTAAGCCGTGATCACGAAAGGCACGACTAACCCACTCTCAGAGCAGCACGGGTACTTACAGTTTCCCCAGAAGGGAAATGGACAGTCTGAGGCCCTTGTTTGTCAACCAATTTGTTCACCAAGCGAATGTTTGCAAATGTTCCCCTGGCCATGACTGCATCATTCCCTCTGCGGGAGCCATAAGAGTTGAACTCTCGAGGAGTCAAGCTATTCAGGGAAAAGAAAACAAGTAAAAAAAAAAATGTTTATAGACCTGAACCAGTCTGCTTTAAAAAGCAGAAAGCAATGAATTGATGTTTCTGAGGTAGCTGTGTACATAGTTTCCATCATGGTAAGTAGCTGCCAACTTGCTGGTACTTCTACTTTTTAAGATGTTTTGAAGGGGAAAGAACTAATCAGAAACTTGGACCCAGAAAAGCAGCTTCCACAGTACTCTTCCTACTTGCCCTAGAAAATAGTATCTGGTATTGATGCAAGGAGAGACACAAAAACGATCAAGGGGATGGAGCACCTCTGCTATGAAGACAGGTTGAGGGATCTGGGCTTGTTCAGCTTGGAGAAGAGGAGGCTCTGGGGACACCTAGGAGCAGCGTTCCAGGATGAAAAGGGACTACAAGAAGGATGCAGAGAGACTGTTTACAAAGGCCTGTGGTGACAGGATGAGGGGTAATGGCTTCAAACTAGAGACGATTTAGATTGGATGATAGGAACATTTACTATGAGGGTGGTGGTTGCCCAGGGAGGTGGTTGGGGGCCCAATCCTGGAGATATTCAAAGTGAGGCTGGACAGGGCTCTGGGCAACCTGACCTAGTGGAGGATGTCCCTGCTGACTGCAGAGGGGGTTGGACTAGATGACCTTAGGAGGTCCCTTCCAATCCAGATCTTTCTAAGATTCTATGATTGTGTGATCGTCTTAGATCAGAAGACACAATACAATTCTTAACAGCTACTTAAAATCCTCCTCATTTATTTTACCATTGCCATCTAGAACATCACACCACTGTGCTGAACATCTAAAAGGCAAAGAGAGAGCCCCTGCTGCAAGTTAGAACTGTAGCAGGAATAGCTCGTTTGCAAACAGAGATACAGGAATGAGGGGACACTCCAGCTGAAGTGGCAAACAAAAACTGTGGGGATGTGACAGAAAACTGGACTGTTTGCATTGGCCTACATCCAAACAGTGGCTCTGACATGTGACATCTGTTTTGTAACGTGTGTAGGACTACCAAGGTTTTAAAGTGACTGACAGCAGAGGGAAAAAGAGTCCAGAAGAGTTAGGTTTTCAGTAATTACACTGTTTTATTCTGGAGAGGAATTGAATTATTAGGTCCAGTCCAGTGATTTTTTTTTTTTTCCCCCCATAAGGTCAGTGCTGTTCCTCAAAACACCGCTCAAGTTGTACAAAGTGCTGAACCAGAGGATAAAAGTATTTTATTGTCTGTGAAGATTGAAAAAGGCAACTCAGCAAGTTCTAGCCTTGTTGGACACAGTGACAGGCTGGCTGTAGAAAAAGACCAACATTTTACAGCACTTTGGACTCCAAGCACAATAGCTTTTGCCAGCTATTTCCAGCTGCATTGAAACCTAAACTTCTGGATGTTCTGTAGCTCCTGACAGCCTAGATTTGCAAAACAGTTGCAGAAGCTAGGAGGGGTGAGTATAAAAACAGCTTTTGGGATTAAGAACCATGACATTTTGCTTTGATAGGGAGACGAATCCCAACTCCCTTATTTATGAATGGTCTTATTGCAAAAACTAGCCTTGATGTTACCTTCTCCTCCACTCTCCACACAAAGGTCCTCAGCTCTCCAGTGTAACAGATGCACACACTCTGTGCAAGCTCTTACACTTGGTGAGAGCTGATGAAACATCAGAGACAAAATGCTTTTTCATTCTTCTCTTGTGTATGCTCTAGGCATGCATCACAGCATAGAAACAGCAGACACACGTGCCTGTAACACAGTCCAGTAGCTGTGGCTTGTCGTCTTCCCAAATTACAACGAGAATAAGAAGTAGAACTCACCCTCTGCTGGTCAAATAACGGGCTGCAGGACTATTTCTTGCTATATTCCCAGCTGGAGATATGTGGTCAGTTGTCACAGAATCCCCAAAATTCAACAACACATAAGCATCTTCTATTGTTTTGGGGGTCTGAAGAGCCAGAGTCTAAACCACCATAAACACAAATGAAATCATTAAGATATGGCATAGAATTCCCTTGCCCTTCTCAAAATTGCAATCTGCAAAATATAGTCTCCCTTTTCTTATGTGTTAGAAGAAAAAAATACCCAAATCTATCAGAAATGTTTGTGTTCTTGAACAAAATATGATATCCTCGCTGTTTGACGTCAAGTTCATGCAAGAAGAAAATACATGAGACCAAAAAACAAAAACAAAAAACCCACTAAAAAAAAATCAGCTGAGGCTTCCTGTGGTACGTACATGAACACAGACAAAATCCACATTCACAGGCATCTGCATGAGTTGAAATCTGCATTTTCTTTTAAATGGCACTGGAACAGCACTGAACAGTGAAATATTTGGTGCAAAATGCAGGCAGGCAGACTTGTGGGTTTTGTTTCCTGTCATTTTCCCTTACTTGCTTTGTGACTGCTTAAAAGAAAAATGAGGCTTTGCAACAGCCCTAAAGTGGCAAGGAACCCATTTAATTTTCAGGTGCGCTCATGCCTTTGTACTATAATCAACACAGCAGTGTAACTCCAGCACTTAAGAACCAGGGCCTCAATAGGTTATGATGGATGCTCCCTCAACACTTGGAGTGGCTTTTCCTCACCTTCAACATTAGTCAAAGTCACAACACTGGCTGGACTCAAAGGGGAAATGTGCACATACCAGACCATCAAAGAATGGTGGTGACTTGATATAAGTTGACTTGGGATTCCAAGTGTAGAGCTTATCCGAAGGAGCGTCTAAGGCATTCCAAGCTTTGTTTACTGTCTAAAAAACACACAAACACATCCCACTAATTTCAAATGCAATGCAATGACAATGGAATGACTTCAGGTTCCAGGTAAAATGACAAACTTGACTTCAGCCTAAGCTTCGCGCATATCTCACAGCACTTTAGGAAAAACCTTACAACAATACACATTAACTTTGGGTAGCTTTTTGTCAGTGATTCTGTTGAAAGAGTTAGGAAAATTCTCACTTCATTACAAAGGAGCTGCTCATCCTGTTTTCTGACAAAAACCTCTACTACAGAATCACTGTTGCAGAATGGTTGCAGG
>VWZE01016732.1:2929-16745 GCA_013396675.1 Eubucco bourcierii | reverse complement strand
AGATCAGTCTACTATGTTTGATCTCACTGTTCCAAGGTTATATGCAGGGATGTGCCCAGCTTAATTGGCTTTCTCCTTGGTTACCACTAACTCCCCTCTTAGGTTCTCACATAGAGGGATACATCTGTGAGAAAGTCTTGCTTAGATAACAGAATGCTTACATAAATAATATGAATCAATTATATGTAGTAGTGACCTAAACTTGAGAGCTGTAACTGCAAGAAGGCGTGCCATGAAGATGTAATCCTTAGAACTTCAGCTCAGCAGAATGCAGCTTGATGAATATATTACCGAGAAATGTATAAAAGAGCACACGCTTCGCAATAAAGTTGTCACCTCCTTATGATCCATATTGGATCTCTGGTGTCCATTATTAGTTCCTTCTCGTCAAATCACAGAATTCCTTTGTTTGGAAAAGACCTCATGGAGTTCAGTCACTGACCTAACACCACCGTGGATGAAGATAACATTTTATAATTCTCAGGCGTATTTACCAGTAATTTTAAGAAACTTTCCTAGCATGTAGATGTGAAAAACATTTTATTTCAACACTTAAGAAAGGCTTGCAGGAAGACGTTACCAAGAACAAGCTTTTTAATGTTGTAAATGCTACTTAGTGAAGCAAATTACTTTTATACCAGCTAACAAAACCCAAACATTGTGAAGCTGGAATACCTCACTTTCTAATATCTACCCAAAATGACTGTTTAAAACATCATCTAAATGTAACATTTAAAACAATCATTAAAGTGCATTTTCAGGACACGACTGTAAGAACTGATTAATCAACCAGAAGCCATTTTTAAAAACTCAAACAACTGATCTGAATACTAATCAGAAATGAAACAGCAGCAACAGAAGGAAAAGTTTAGTTTCATTACCAAGAGCAGCTTATTTAACACTTCAGAATAGCACAGGACATCAAACAAACAACTGCCCTGGGGACTAACTCACCTCTATTTTTTGGTAGACTTCCTTGAACATCCCAGGAATAACAAACTGACGCTCAACAGCCTGAATCTCATTTCTGGTGGGCCAGATATCTTTCAGGAAAACCTTCTTCCCTGAAGCATTTATTCCTGTATAAAATGGTACTGTTATATCTGTTGCATAAAACCTTCCATTAAGAAAGAAAGTTAAACATGGCACCCTTGGTTTTCCATTCTTTCTGACCTTGCCAACATTCATGACACATTTTATTTCATATACAAGGGTCTGATAGAAGGCCTCATAAAGTTGATATCTGTACATAAGTTTTCTTTTGTGATTTCCAATGTCCTTCCAGAAAAAATTATGTAATAATTCAGGTTGGAAAGGAGCTTTGGAACTGAACTACCTACTTAAAGAAAGTCTACTAGGTCAGATAGCTCACAAGAGACTGTCACCTAGACACAACCAACAAGATGCTCCTGTGGAATTAGAAGGCTGATAGTCCTGGGGCTATTTAGTCTGGAGAAGACAAGAGAGGATCTAAAAAAATGCATGTAAATATCTGAAGGCTGGAGGTCAGGAAGGAAGGGACAGGGACAGCCTCTGCTCACTTGTGCCCTGGGATAGGACAAGGGGCAATGGATGTAAACTGCATCACAGGAAGTTCCATCTCAACATAAGGAAAAACTTCCTTATTCTAAGGGTCACAGAGCACTGAAACAGGCTCTCCAGAGAGGTTGTGGAACATCCTTCTCTGAAGACTTTCAAGACCCATCTGGATGTGTTTCTTTGCAAACTGCTCTGGCAGGGAGGTTGGAGTCAAAGACCTCCAGAGGTCCCTTCCAACCCCTAACATCCTGTGAGCCACCAGACTCCTTGTTGCTCTGTATCCCGTAGGCACTCAATCATTTGAAGTAGCTTCTTGGATAAAAGCTTCTGAAGAATTTAATTCCAACCAGTTTAGCTACTAAGCTATGGAAAGAATCATCTCTAGGCTGTCTTACCCAAAGGTTCTTTCTCAAAGTCAATCCGGACAGTTCCTGCAATTGCATAGGCTATGACCAGCGGTGGGGAGGCAAGATAGTTGGCACGGGTGTTGGGATGGACACGTCCTTCAAAGTTCCTATTGCCAGACAACACACCCACTGCTACAAGGTCTCCCTGTAAGGCAGAAGTTTGAGACAATGGTAGCCAAGGTGTTTCCAGACTCCATACACCTAGCAGGTAAGCAGAGCTGAACCATGCTGCAACACTCATGACTGGACAGTCAGAGAACTGTCATCTTACTTACAATCCCCAAGGATTTACCACAGAAAAGAATTTAGACTGAACTTACTTTAAACACAGCTGAGGAGAATTACTGCACAGTGTAACACAGCTGAGATTAGCCCACAATAGAGAAAACCTTACCTAAATCAGCTTCTGTTAAGAGGAAAAGCTGAGTACCTGTGTAATGGCCTCAACAACAGGCTCTGGCAGGGGTCCACTGTTGCCGATACATGTCATACAGCCATAACCCACCACATCAAATCTAGACAGAGCATAGATGTCAACAGTGAGCAAAAGGGTGGTCTGCAACAAGATGCTTCAACTCCTCAGCAGCTGGCTAGGGTTACTCTCAGAAGATGAACTGTTTTAACAAAAGTTACTGCTAAAATCAGTGGTTTTGAGAATGGTCCACTTTTATCCTTGCAGAGACTGTCCATGTACACAGAACAAAAATCTGGCAAACGCATTATCTAGCAAGATGACCAACAACATAATGTTGATTATGCTATTTCAAAACCATTGTTCTTGAAAATAACCCATTTTTCTGCTTAAGACCATCAGTCTTCATGGTCTAAAGCAGGCAACAGGCCTTCTCCCTCACTGCCACATCTTTTAAACTGTAGAAGGAAAGAGTTATTTTCTAGCATTAACAGCAGTCAATTCTTTTAGTATAGCAGCCAAAGAACAACAGTAAGAAAAGAACTCTTACCCCAGTTTGGAAAGGTAAGTCATAACTCCACTCTCCCTCAGATAATAAGTGACAACCCCACTTCCTGGGGACAGACTGGTTTTAATGTATGGCTTCACAGTCAAACCAGCTTCCACAGCTTTCTTAGCAAGCAGTCCTGAAAAATGCAAAGGAATAGTTGGAGTTTTTCTTGGAAGTGGGGTGGTTTGGTGGATCAGCAAGTTAACAGAAGTACTATTAAACAACTATTAAACAAGGCAGAAAAGGCTCCATTTCCATCAGTGCAGCGAGACAACAAGCACTCATCCCACAATAACCAGCTAGAGCTTGAGCAGTCTGCTGTGCTGCAGGTCCAGTTTGCACTTGCTGCTCCACTGGAAATCTGCCAGAAGTTGCACTCAACAAAATGCACTCACACTGGGGCAGCACAGACACTCAAAACTCAGAATGCTACTGTCTCAGAAGAAATGCAAGGAAGCATTGTTAGCTTCTCACATACGGTGATCTAGTACCACACTGCTGAAATAACTGCCAATGTGTGACTTGCTGCCCTCAGAAGAGGATGTTGATGAGAGCACCAACTCTGGCCAGCCCTCATCATAAACAAGCTGTTTCTCAATTTATACCTTGTAACAGGTGCTGTTTTAATGGAATCACAGAATGCATTGAGTTGAAAGGGAACTTTAAAAGCTAACTCCAAACCACCCCTGCACTAAGCAGGGAGAACCCCAACTAGATCGTGTTGCTCAGAGCCTCATTGAGCTTGACCTTGAATGTCTCCAGGAATGGAGCCTTCTCCACCTCCCTGGGCATACCTGGATTTGAAACATGCACAGAGGTATTTCACTGAAAACCAAACATATTTATCATTCATTTCTTCCCTTTAAATGACTTGTCCAGCATGGATGGTTGCTCAGAAAACAAGTCTCCTCCAGCCCTTTCCAAGGATGGACATAAAAGAAGCAGCAGCTATGCAAAATCCACAGAATTTCACATTCCCATGCCTCATTCTGTCATTCAGACATCCACTCAGGTAAGAAAATACGTAACATCAGTCCTGTTTTGATCAAACATGACCTCCAACAGGAAGATGTCATCAATATGATGTTTTGTGGGTTTTTTTGCCAGTCATTTGGCAGCTCTAGAGACCTCCACTTTTAGATGCGGTGTGAAAAGGTCTACACCAATAGATTTGAAGGCTTAAAGACAGATTTGTGAGTCAAAAACCAAAAAACAACATTCCAATTCCTGAAAGTGCTGAGGCTCCCCAGCTGGCAGAGGAAGCTGTGGAAACTTGACCTCTTGGATAATTCTGAAAATATGACCATGAACAATATGACCATGATCATTCTAGAATCTTGAGAGCCTGACAGACTGTTTGAAAGCATTGCTTTGAGTTTTTTGTTCTCCTGCCAAAATTAGGTCTAAAAAGAATGCAAAGTAAAACTCTTAAAAACTGGTAAGGAAATGCCAGAATTTAAGTTGTTCTGAGCAACCTTAATCCAACATCTTTGTAAAGTTAGGTTAGGCTGTGAAGGCTACTACTGCATGAAACTACTATGCCCACAGACATACAGACTTTGCAAGTCATTTACCACACAGGATAGACTGTGGTAGTTTGCCACAACTATTCACACTTTGGCATAGTACTTACTACGAGAACACAGTATATATTATTTGCTTTCATTTCAAATCTTACTCTGAAAGCCTAATTATCCTCTTTGTTTCTGGTGGGTATCTCAGAAGTTCTCAACACTGTAGTTGTAAAACTGAACTAAAACTTTGAATTTCAAAGAGCTGTTAAGCCAACCAGGTGTGTCCAGCAGGTCAAGGGAGGCTTTCCTTCCTCTTTACTCAGCCCTAGTTAGACCAAATGTCGAATATTGTGTAGTTCGGGACTTTCCAGCTCAAGAGGGACAGGGAATTACTGGAGAGAGTTCAACAGAGAGCTACAAGGATGATTAAGGGACTGGAGCATCTCTCCTCTGAGGAAAGACTGAGAGCCCAGAGGCTGTTTAGTCTGGAGAAGAGAAGGCTGAGAGGAGACCTTATCAATGTCCACAAATACTGAAGGGTGGCTGTCAGCAGGATGGAACCAGTCTCTTTTCAGTGATATCCAGTGACAGGATGAGGGCAATGGATGTAAAGCCAATCACAGGAAATTCCATCTGCACATGAGAATTTTGTTTTTTTTTTTTTTTTTACTGTATGAGTGATGGAGCATTGTAACAGGCAGCCCAGAGAAGTTGTGGAGTCTCCTTCTCTGAAGATCTTCAAAAGCTGTCTAGACACATTCTTCTGCGACATTCCCTAGGTGATCCTGCTTTGCAAGGTGGTTAGAGTCAATCATCTCTGAAGGTCACTTCCAACCCCTAGAATTCTATGGTTTTATGAACCCTGTTGCCACGGAGAGGGTTAAAATTGCATGGCCTGAGCCAGGGAGACAAACACTTGAGGAAACTGCATCCTAAGCAAGTAACACAACTGAGGGATACACCCACCTAGAACAAAGGGAAAAGGACAGGAGAGGTAGTCTATCTGGAAGAAACCTACTACATGATCCTTGGAAGAAATAAATACTCCTCTGTTTCTGTGATTACAATCAGGTTGGACCTGAAGAAAGACGTATGTTGATTTGGCTGTATTGTCAAGAGCAAGTGAAAGAGCAGATCGTTCAACTATAGATAAGAAATTAAGCAGATCTCTCCTCTATTTCCCTTTCTATTCTACATTGGAGTTTATGATGGACTTTATTGCTACGAATTAAAAGACCCTTTGTGGCTGGAAAGGGGGTGACCTGTCAGTACTACAGAGTACCCAAAGAAAGATGGTAGCCCAGGAACAGGTGATGAATACCAGATCAACAGGATAAACACAAAGTGATCACTGTCAGAAGCTGCCCACAGGCCAAGATCTTCCCACCAACACCCAGGAACAAAGGAGATAAATCAAGTGACATCAGACAGTAAGCAATCCACTCTGGTCAAGGGCCCTTGCATTGCTGACTGCACATCCCTTTCAGCCTTTGTAGAAAATAAGGATGCAACCCACAAAGAGCCTGACAGGCCAGGAAGGCCTAATGCACTGATGAACTTAGTTACAATTTCTATGTCTCTGCTTGCAGAGAGAAAGAATTATCTGAGCACATAGTCAAAGACCTGGCAAAGAGGGCTGAACTAGGATAGTTCACACTCAGCTGTTTGAGTTGATTCTGTTTGTGAATACGAAGAATAAAAGCAAAATATGTTCCTAGAAGAAGCACACACTTGGAATGAAAAGTTTTCTGACCAGATTAGCCAGGTTAAAAATTAACAACCTCCTGACACAAAATTCAAGACCACCAAATCAGACTGTTTTGTAGCATTTGAATGGCGATAAGCCCACTTCCAACCATGTCTTGGATACAGTTAAAAAGTAAATGGCAATGCTCTGAAGGATGGCAATCCCTGAGAACGTAATTTTCCCCTCTACTCACTCCTGACATGCCCTCAGACTCCTGCTATAACAACTTGATAAATCTTTACCTATGTGTTTTGTACTTTCTACCAGATCAGATCAACTTCAGACTTAAACCCACAGACAATTCTTCACTGTTCCTCTTCTTGTTGCTCTGTCCTTTGACAGTGTCTTCTCACCTCTACCTAGCAGTTTCTATGATGGACAAGTGTCAGAGGTGCTTCAGTATCAGATTGCCCTCAGAGAAGACAGTGCAGGAAAAATACATTTTATTCAACCCATGTTTCTAGATATCAGAATTCCATCTGCTACCCCTTAAAGTCTAAGCCGAGTTTCAGCAGTCCAAATGACAATACCAGCACTACGCATGTAGAATTACATTAGTGTCATTCTTCAGGACACACAAGAGTTACAGAGAATTTTTTATTTTACATTAAGCAAAAATTATTTTACATTAAGCAAAAATTATTTTACATTAAGCAAAAATTATTTTACATTAAGCAAAAATTATTTTACATTAAGCAAAATAGACTCACCTGCTCCCAACATAACTGAGGGGTTACTGGTGTTTGTGCAGCTTGTAATGGCAGCAATAACTACCGAGCCATGAGTAAGTTCGAAGTCATGGCCCTCAAAATTAAATTTTACTCTGCTGTTATGATGGCCTGGGGCAATTTGGAATCCCTTGAATCCTTGCTGTAAGAGGATAAAATAAGAATCAAAAGGATGTGTTAATGTAAGCATTTTGACTGGAAATTAGTACAGGCTGGGAATTTCACAAATGAGAAGCATTTGTCAGGCACATCCATTCTTGCAGTTTCAGGTCTAGTGGTGAAGGCTTCAATCTCTGGTCAGCTGAACTGGCAGACAATTTTTTTTTTCTGGGGTCTACTCTATAGTCAAAACTATGTTAGTCCTAGGCAGATCTAAAAATCAGAAATGACTGCTACTTCAACAGGACACTAACACCTTTCTGTGAGAGAAGCATCACCCCTATTTTAAACAACCTATTGTTGACGTTTTCTTCTAAATGGCACTCAAAAATCCTCATTTACTTTTTGATTGGTAAATAAACACTCGAGTTAACCCCAGAATGTACCTCCAAAAGCTAGACAACTTTCAGAGTCAAGCATTAGTTTGTATATCCAAATATTCTAAGTCCTTACCTTGGCTCCCAGACAAGTCTCAAAGTCGTTCTTCATATCTGAAACAGCAACTTTGTCCTGAGGTCTTTTTGGTCCACTGCAGCAAGGCACAACAGTACAAAGATCCAACTCAACAACCTATTCAGTAAGAGGAACAGAGTGGTTCAGCACTGCCTGACAGCTTGAAGCCAGTTAAGCCACGCACATGATTCCCTCTGCTGTTGAACCAAGGCTAAATCTGCATATCTCTATGTTTGTTTGCAAAAATTATGAGACACATGAGAAGGGAAGGATCAGAGGAGAAGAAACAGTTCTAATTTTAGACTCCATCAGTTCTAAGGTATGGCTCTCAAATGTACCTCAGTTACTGAAAACCCAGTGTGTGACTACTGAATCTAAACAATGTAGATGCTTTTGAGAATTACGTCCTTTTCACATGCTAGCAACAGGGTTCTCTTCAGAAAACAATGATATGAAGAAATCCTGGTACTGGCACAAACCAGAGCAGACTACTCCTCTCAGCCTTGGGGAAAACATTCAGTCTATTACGAAACAGAGACACTGTATTTTCCTGTTCTTCACCCATGTTTCAACTTTGTTTTTATAGAGTGCTGCACCTTTCCAAATTTATTAAGGTTGTTGAACAGTCATGCAAAACTGAACAAGAGTTAAAAGGTAAATTCTTACTATAGAGAAAACCAGGACTACTCTTGAGTTTCCTGGACACAGAGTAAAAATCTTGTTTTCTTGCATAGAAAACTGCTTGTGTGGTTGCCACACAGATCTTCAAAGTTTCCTGATTCACACAGTAAAATAGGTTGCTAAACAAAAAGGTCAAACTGGGACAAGGATTATACAGGCAACACCTACACTGTCTTCATAGCTCTGCTTGAATTCGGACTAGGCTTCTCAAAATTACATTGATCAAAGTGCAGAATCTGCAGCAGCTAGAGCTCATTTGACCGTCAATCTATACCTATATCTATGTCCATGTTTCATATTCGGAGAGACTTATTCCACCAGCCCCTAAGTTAAGTTCAGCTGCGTGGATCAAGCTAAAGGATAAGGAATCCCTTGACTATATCTTAACTTCTGTGAATAAACAGACAATTGTCACATTAAAATAGGACAGGGCATAAGGCAAGGAGCCAGAAGGAGTTTCTAACCTGTGTGAAGTCTGGATCCTGAGAGGAATTCTTGAAATCTCTTAGCATTCCCACAGCCTCGAGGTACTTTTTTGTACATGTGACTTTCTCCTTATCACGGCCTAAGGCGAGAGACAGATATACAAAAAAAAGAAAGTGTGAATGAGACAGAAGAACTTATGCCAAAAAGAGAAAGGAAAATGTCAGGTTATTCCACAGCTCATGCTGCATACTCAACTGACCCTTTCAGCACAAATATCACAGACTCACTACAAACAAAAAAGACTGAGCAGACTTGGTGGCTTCAGCGGAACAAACACTGCAGGTTCCGGCTTCTGCCATCTGGTCAGGTTAGGTTCAGGCAGGGCTATGCACACAGCTGTGAAACACTTTAAAGCTCAGCTCTTCCTAAGCATGGACCCTAAGAACAAAAAACACTCGGAGTAAGCAAGTACCAATTAAAAAAATGCTTTAAAGGTCAGAGAACGATCCACCTGGCCAAACCCCACTGCTGCCTGCACATTATAAATCCAGAGCCCTTGCTTTCAACTACACCTTTAACTCCTGGTCTCATCTCACACTCACCAGTTTGTATCAGGTAGCCAATGCTAATATCATCCACTGGGAAAAATGCAGCTGTTGCTCCATACTCTGGACACATATTGGCAATGGTGGCTCGGTCAGCAATTGACAGCTGGGCTACACCAGGACCAAAAAACTCCACGAATTTACCCACGACTCCAACTTGGCGAAGGTGCTGTTACAAAAATACAGTGTCGGTGTCATTGCTAAACGCCAAACAGCCTGAGCATGTGTGTCATGAAATCCAGCTTTCGACTTCAGTTGACTTCTGTTAACAAAGCTTCCTGGTTTCAGATGGTTAACTACATTGTGAAGATGAGGATACAGAGATCTAAACTTTCAACAGTAAGGTACAATTCAGGGATGTATTCCTTCTAAACTTTCTCTTCTCATTTAAACTAAAGTCTATCTTAGAAAAACTGTGTTCTTCTCAGCATGATGTTCTAAGAGAGGGCAGTGTGGGGTCTTCTGCCAGCAACTGAGGAAGATGGGCAAACAGGATGAAGTAACTGGACAAGAACACGATTCAAACTGTAAATGACTGGGAACCATCTGGATGACCTCATTAAAAAAACTGCTGTCTTTCCCTATCTGGATGTTCTCTACAGAGACAGCACTCCAAGATGAACACATGTAGCAGTTTTCTGACCTCCCACAACATAAATGCTAATCCAGTAATACTCTTAAGTTCAGACACAACCTACAAAGTGAATAAATGTATTAAGAACATCCAACTTGTGAGCTAAACTCCTGCAGCCAAAGAAATCAGACTACAGCACTCACTGTCAACCTCTACGGTGCCACATTTTAAGTAGGGACTTCACAAAAAAACAGCCATTGTGCTTCTTTTGAGTCAGCAGAGAAACAAGATCCTTTTACAAGGCCTGAGGATTTGAACAAGCCATGACATACCAGCTGTGCGATTTTGAACAGCTTCTAGGAAACAGATTTTCCTGGGAAATTTGCAGTTGTCCTTGGGCAGAGGATTCTAATAGAGCAATAAGGCTTTTTAAAAAGTAAAAAATGACTACATGGAAGCACAGACAGGGCTCCTATGCATGCAGAACAGTGGCCCTGTTCTACAGAACATGCACAACTTCCAGCAGTAATGGCAAAACAGCAGACATGTTACCTTGGTAATGGTAAGCACAATGTCAGTGGATGTCACCAGTGGCTGAGGGTTTCCTAGTAGTTTATAGCCAACTACCTCAGGAAGCACCATGCTGATTGGCTGGCCCAACATGACTGCTTCTGCTTCAATGCCACCAACACCTGCAGGAAATAGGAGTACATAACCCAGCTATTCAGAGATATAGCAATGTGTCTGAGATAAATCCAAGAGTGATGATACCAGTAATCACTCTTGGATTGAAGGTGTGGAAGGGGAAAGAATACAGATAGCCAGAGGGCTTAGCCATCAGTTTCTGCAAGGCTGGGCTTTTATATTTCTTTCCATTTCGTTCTTTCATCCTTGTTAAAAAGGGTATTTCGTAAAGCTAAACAACTTACTCTGAGACTAATTGTGTTTTACAGTAAACAGATGTAAAAGTTTTATTTATTAAACATGCAATATGTAAATAAAGAATGACTGACATGGCATTGAATCAGAATCATTAAGGTTGGAAAAGACCTCTAAAATCATCAGGTCCAACCTTCTACCCAACACCTCCATGACCACTAGATCATGTCCCAAAGTGCCACATCTACTCATTTTTTGAGTACCTCCAGCGACGGTGACTCCATTACTTCCCTGAGTAGCCTGTTCCAATGTCTAACAACTCTTTATGTAAAGAACATGCTGTGCTGTGAGTGAAATGTAGGCAGACCATGACTGTTGGTCACCAAACAAAAACTTCAAAGCAGTTTTGCGGGAAAGAAAACTTTTTCAAGTCAAGAGTATAAATTAGTCTAAAGAATACTAACAGAAAAGTTACTTAGAACAGAAGTATCTGCCTTATATCTATTAAGCTTCAATAGTGCTTGGGTATGCGCAGGTGGGAACCTTCATGGAAGCACACCTTCGGTGTTAGAGGAGTCCAGTTCAAGTGACCATTTAGCTAACTTAATATGGTAAATTATCAAGGTGTGATAATCACATGCCATATAAAAAACCCCATGATGTTTACAAGCACATTGGCAGCAGTCTTACAGGCTTTGGCCTGTTGAAGGAGTCTCTTGCGTTTATCTGCCACTTTAAATTCTCCTTCTACTTTTTATTTAGCTCAATCAATACTGAGCTGGAACAAACTACCTAAAATAAAATAATTGCCTATGTATGACAAAACACTACTGACAGAACTACAGTATGATGGAGGTTGGAAGTGAACTCTGGAGATCATCTAGTTCAACACCTTCTGCTAAAGCAAGGGTCACCTGCAGGAGCTTGCCCAGGATCACAATGTCCAGGCAACACTCCCTAGGGCAGAGCACAGAAGGAGAAGAATTTCCCTTGACCTGCTGGGAACATTCTTCTTAAGGCACCACAGAAGACCATTTGCCTTCTTGGCCACATGAGCACATTGGTGGTTTCTGGTGACTGCACTATCTACCAACACACCCAGGTCCTCCTCTGTAGATGTGCCTTTCAGCAGGCCAACGCTTCACCTGTAGTGATGCATGGAATTATTATTCTCCAGGCGCAGGTCTCTACATTTGCCCTTGCTGAACTTCCTCTCCACCCAACTCTTCAGTCCGTCCAGGTCTAGAGGAATGGTACCCACTCCCTGCCCAGTAATATCCTATCCTTTTTCCCACTTCTGGTTCTGAAATTGTCCTGAAAACTAATTTCCAATTTATTTGATGCAAGATGAGATATCCATGTTAGTTAAAAAGATAATTCTGTGTCAGATGCTACCATCTGACTCCAATCACTAGGTGGTGAACCATCTTCGAACAAGTTAGTTGATAGACTGAGGGTCTACCATGGATGGGTATGTAATGAGTTCAGCACTACCAGACAACAGCAAGTGAGCATGGTTTGACCCTGCCAGCCTGTCAGGGTCAACTCATCAGTCATCCAACACACTGTTCACAATGTTACTGGACATACCCCAGCCAAGCACTCCCAGGCCATCAATCATGGTGGTATGCGAGTCAGTGCCCACCACACTGTCCGGATAGTAGTAGCCATCCTGATCCATCACCACTCTTGCCAAGTACTCCAAGTTCACTTGGTGGATAATCCCAGAACCTGGTGGAATAATCCTCATGTTTTTAAAAGCCTGAGAGCCCCACTGAAACAAAAGGAATTGGAGGAAAAAAATTTCAGTGCACATGAGCACTTCAAGAATACAAGTTCACTGTACTTTTCTCCATGTAAATAGGATTAAGTCTTTTGGTACCTTTAAGAATTCAAATCTTTCTTTGTTCCTCTCAAATTCCAGGTCCTGGTTTTTTTGCAAGCTGTCTGATCTGCAAGTGAAAAATAGTCAGCAGTCAGAAAGAAAAGTATCCACCTGAAATTTACGTCTGGTCAAACATAGTCCAAAGGCTGAAAGAAGAGTTATTAGCTGATGTTAATGATTATTAATCTCATCTTTTTATTCTCACAGCATCTGCGAGTTGCAGGCAAGAATTTAAGAGCTCTTCTGAGGTATTATCTGAATTCTGGTTCAAACGTAAGTGCTTATCTTCACATTAAATATACAGCAGGCCTAACATTTGTAGCTTAGGAAAAGCCAGAATACGTACAAAAGCAATGTGAAGTTTCTAACTGCTAAATTAGAAGCAGTCAGCAGAAGAGGAATGGAAGTTGGAACATAACTACAGTTTGAAAGAGGTTATCGTTGATGATAAAGTGTTGCTCTTTTTTTTGAAAGCAGACAGGACTAACTTTTCACCTGAACCAGCTGCCTAACTTAGGGCTGAAAAGTTTGAAAGTGTTGAAGCACAGGGCTTGGCAATGTTCCCTCCATACATACATAAGCCTAACAGAAATCAAATCAATCTGTGACATAGTAATTATGAGGGAAAAAAAAATCAAATGAAGTGCTGGATACTACTGATAACACCAAATAAATACTAAAATAATACAGGAAAAAAAATCTTAATAGTTGATTTTGTCCAAGAGATTAAATCACATCTTGTTCACAAAGAAAAACTGTGTGACACACAAAAAAAAAAAAAGGTCAGATGTCTAGATTAATAGATCAGTCCTTGAGCATCCATTAACTCAGGGATGAATCTTTACACGATCATTTCTAACTCTGCATCTGTTTCTAAACTCCTCTAGAAAATAAAGAAGTTAAAGGCAGTTGATGTTCAGCAGCAAGGCAAGCCAGCATATTTGGGTCCTTTTTCTCACTTGCCATTTATGACATAGCACCAGTGACAATCTGTATATCCTTAATAATCTGCAGTTAAAAATTTGTAGGAAAAAAAAAGTCATATTTGAAAGCTGTCTAGCAACGTTGTTCTACAAAGCAGGGCTTCACAATACATCTCTGCTCAGAAGTTCAGTATTCTATAGGAGCTATCTTTATGTGCTTTCATTTCCACCTTCTAGAATTTTCTTCTTTGCAATGATGTAAATTCAGTGGCCTGCTGCCAAAGTGTCTCCTAGAGAGGACAATAAATGCACAGATTATTTTAGCAGACCAAAA
>VWZE01016731.1:808060-823260 GCA_013396675.1 Eubucco bourcierii | reverse complement strand
TCTACCATTTGCAGGAGGAGTTCCTCTACCATTTGCAGGAGGGAAATTGACTGAAATGAAATTAAACATCAAGTTGATCATTTATGGAGGCTTACTACCTAAAACAACATCAAGTTAAGGATTGCTTTATGTCCAAGTTTTTTTGGTTTCTTTTTTAGCTATTTCCAGATTCAGTTTCCAGCAATTCAGAACAAGCAGCTAAGCCTTGAAATCAAGCTGAGGCCCTGAAAGCCAAAGTCCCCATCAAAAGTTTTCAGGGCATCTCTACCAACATCTTAGTTGAAAATCATGGTTCTAAGCATTTCCAGTCACAAAATCCTAACCTGGAGTGATACTAAGCACTTTCCTGTCACTAGGTGGGACATAGGAATGTTGAACTGGATAAAGCCTTACAGACCACTGAGTCCATTTCCCTGGAACAAGAGAAAATGACTTCAGTAAATGTCTGCTTTAGAAGGCTCTGCTTCTACACAACACATCACCAGCTTCACAGCCTTCAGAATATTCACCAGCAGCATATAGGAAACATTAGCCCTGAAGTTAAGGACTAAAATCCACAATGAGTATTTGCCACAGAAGGAAACAAAGCAAATTTAGGAGCCTCACCAGTAGATGTTTCATTAAAGAAACCTTCCAGGTGATGCTGAGAGAAGTCCTTTCCCAGCTACCAAGGAAGGAAAAGCAGGACCTCAAGGAGACATTCTTTCCTCCCACCCAAAGTGATTAGTGTAACCCCAAGATCTGAGAGCATCTGACATCAGCAAGAGCACCAGGACATGACCCTGCAGTGTATCCCCAGCTGTGGCTAGTCCCCAGTGTTCCAGAAGACAAGAAGAAAAGTCAAACAACCCAGCCAGAAATTAAACCTGAGAGGCCAAATTTATGTCTAGTACACCTGAGGGAGCTGCTGGGACCAGAGTGTTGCAGAGTGGAGGAGGCACAGTGCCATTCTTTTTCATATTTATATGGGAACCTCTATCTTCATTGAACATTCTCTCCTTTATCTGTCTCAGCCATTCGCAAAGCAAGGTGGAAAAAAAAGCAGTTTCTGTCTCAAGGTAGATTCCTGTGTCTGGAGATCTTAGTCAATCTGTGGAGCTAGGGTTCTTCAAACAGAGGAGCTGAGAGAGCTCTTCAGGCCTAATCCCAAAAGCCAGTGCAAACATACCCCAGGACACTTTCTTTCCACTATCACAGTGCCTCAGCAACTTAGTCTCTGAAATATTTGGTCCTACAGCACTCCTGGGAGTGGTGTCCAACTGGAAATGGAATTGCTAAGCAGACAGGATGAAGGAAGAATTTCTCTCTAGAAGTTTTGGCAATGCCTTTGTGTGTTTATTGAAAGGAAATTGGTGCTTTTAAGAGATGATTCAAAGCACTTGATTGAAGTAGCAGTTGAATAATGCAGCAGTCATAATTGCTGTTTGGAGGTGCCTGCTTCTCTCATTTATTCACAGAAGCTGAGGTTCTGGCCTTTGGGAGCAGGTCAGTTCTGTCTGCAATCCCTCCCTACACAGCACACTAATCAAAATCACAGTCCTACACTTTAAAAACGTGTCCAAAAAGTCAAAGTCTACATTTCTCCTCCATGATCCCATTCCTGGCATGCTCTCCCATTACAAAATGGCAGAAACATGAGGCAGAGAGCAAGAACGCATCAAAACAGGATTCATACTTTCTGTTTTCCAGGGAGAGAGTTTGTGAGAGCATTGCAGAACTGAGACATCAGCCTGGAGCTGAGAGGCAAGCTATATCCTCTGGTAGCACATCCACTGGGATAGGATCTACATCCAGAACTATCATAGAATGGTAGGGTTGGAAGGGACCTCAAAGCTCAGCCAGTTCCAAACCCCTGTGATAGGCAGGGACACCTCCCACTAGTACAGGTTGCTCAAGGCCTCATCCAACCTGGCCTTGAACACCTCCAGGGAAGGAGCAGCCACAACCTCAGTTGTGGCATCAGCTACCTCTGAAGAGTTACTGCCTCTGGTAGCCTACAGAATTAAGCTTTACAAAAGCCATGTTATACATATGGTGGGCACAGGTGAACCTCTTGAGGTGCAATGAGACCAACTGCAGGGTCCTGCACCTGGGTTGGAACAATCCTCACTATCCATGTGGACTAGGAGATGAGGTGATAGAAATCAGCCCTGCAGAAAGGATGTGGGAGCTCTGGTGGATGAGAAGGTGGAGAGGAGTGAACAGTGAGCAGCCCAGAAGGGCAATGGTCCCTTCCAACCTAAACCATTCTATGAATGAAGACACAGAGAGACATCAAGGAGACAGCTCAGAATGGATGTAGAGGGGAAATCAGATGTGGGCTCACCTGCCTTGAGCAGCCTGGAGAAGCACTGGCAGCACCACAGTCCCTCCACTTGCCTGAGTTCAAGGAGCTGACCCTGCCCTTCCTCTTTGCCACCCTTTGCAGTCCTTTTTCTTCACAGTGCAGTATCAGCTTTTTTGTAATGCTGCTGCCAGTGTGACCAGTTGTTGGTCCCTGGCTTTGACTTTGCTACCTTATCCTCTCTAGTCTAGATGTGAGATTGCTGAAGCTATGCCTGAGTTTTAGATCACAGAGGCCATTAATGGTCAGAACTACTCTGACTTTTTTCCACTGTATCAACTTGCTGTATCAGGAGTGAATGGAAAGCTACAGCATTCTGGCATCAGACTTACTTGCACAGGAAGAAAACAATATAGAAAATTTATTCCTACAACTATTATTGCTTCATGTTAACTAAAGCTGGCAGAAAAAGTTGGAAGGAATAATTGGTGATGACAAATTAGGCTTATTTTTTATGTTTGTGAATTATCTCTGAACGCTATAATTAGTTTTAATATATTTATTCTTCTGTAATCATTTGCAAATAATTCCTAGACTGCTGCAGGTTTGAAGAACAGTTCTGGTTATTTCATATTCAGCATCTGAACTGCCTGGTTGGCATTGGTTGAATGGAGAAGTGGTGTAATGCTGGCTTAATGTGAATAAATGAAAATGGCTTGGGGTGCAAATATTTATATTTATTAGAGCCAAATTTGCTGATCGTTCATATTCCCTATAATTCATTTAGCAGCCACACTTCTTGCAAACTTGACTGCTAAGAAATATGGTTGGAGCTATCCTGGCATTTCATGCAAAGCAGTTCTGGAGTAAATTAATTCAATACTCAGCTAAAATGTCTTAGGCAAATAATTTCAGCATTGACCTGGGCGTAAGTACGTTTGCTATCTAAACTGGGTACATTTCTGAGCAGTTTCTTAAATAATAATACCCCCCCAAAAAATCATTAGAGCAATAATAAACAAATCAAGTAAGGGAAGGAATTAACAGCAGGCTCATCAGTTGTTCTGTTTATAGCTCTACAATTATTTTAGAGTTACTGTGTTTCTTTTTTTCCACCAGCCCGTTCTACTAACTCAAAGTGAATCAGCCCAATAAAAATCTAAATGCCATTTATCCAGTTTTGATCTATGTTGCTTTTTAATTTCAAAAGGCTCTCTCAGTAATGTGGTTTTCTGGGAATTTATCAGGCTTTTATCCCTGGCCTATAACCTATCCAAATTATCACTCTAATTTAGTTCCTGTTGGCACATGCAACGTTCTGACTCTGCGTTTTCTCTTTTATGGACTTCTCTTCTAACTTCCATTAATCTTCTGCTCTTCTCATGCCTTCCTGCTGCAACAGCTGGGAATTTCAGCAATTCCTGATGCTTTGAAATTTGGCACCGATGGTGTGCCAACCAGGACAAAGAGTTTTCAGCTGTCTTTGTTGTTATTTCTTTTTTTCCCCCCTGTCTATATTCTGCCCCCCATCCCACCCCAGTAAGGATGCTGTCACTTGGTGTCTGTTATGCACCGTTGGTACAATGTGTGTGTTAGCACTGCCTCATATTTCATGAATATGTAACAGAAATCATCACACTAAGAACTATTAAACAAGATGAGGAGCAAGTACTCAGTAACTCTGTGTGCTTTAGGTCATATTCTGGTATTTTTCCCCTTGTTGACTAAGTAGTCAACGAAAAATTGTGTGGCCTCTTAATGAGGGAAGCAGCACGCAGGAGTGAAGAATCAATTGCCAGGCATAAGCCCCGGCTGAAAGGCTGAAACAACAACTGACAGCAAGTAGAGGAGCTTGGAGGGGAAGCAGACACTGCAGATGGCCTTGCCTAAGCAAGGTGGAGCTGCTGCTGCCTGTTGCACTCCGGCTTAGGGTCGCAGCAGCACTAATTCTGTCCAGAGATCTTGCTTTCCAGCTCAGTCTCTTCCCAGGAGCTGCACTTTGGGGAATTAGGAGCACGTTTTCCCAGGCAGTGCCTGCTCCCAGCACCGACACCGCTCCATGGGTGCAGCCAGTACCAGGGGTCACTGCCAGATCTCCTCTGCTGCGTGGGGGTGCACAGTAAAAAGCCACACAGCTGCAGGGAGGAGGACAGGAGACTGGGGACGTGCTAGACCTGGGTGCCCATCTGAGAAGCAAATTTTTCTCTGCAGTCAGGAATGGTATGAGCTAACCAGCAGTTGTGCTGGACTTGCCCTTAAAGTCCAGTGTATAGGAGGTAAAGAGAAGGAACAGCAGAGCAATGCCAATGTACTCCAAGTTCATTAAGGTTGCATGGAGGTAAATGGGTCGAATTAGGCCATCAAGATGCTTCAGGATGCATAGACATAACGTTACAGAAAATGAACTGTGTGGTCCAGCCCTTGCTTTAACACCTGCATTTAAAGACAGGCTCTGTAAGGCCTCTGAACACTCATTCTCTCCCCCTAACTCCTGCAGCAGCTACAGAAACATTGTTCTGGCCAAGTGAAATGCTGCTCACCCTCCTGGTTTGCCATTATGATCATCTCCTCTCTTGTCACCTGGAGACTTGCCTTGAGCAAACTAAAAGCCACTGCTGTAAGAACAGCTCCAAGAGATGTGCATGCAGTGATGGAAAGATAGTTCATCTGTTTGTGCTTTTGAAACCAGCCCAGTGAGCTAAAATGCAACCACTGCTGCCTCCTCACTTGCCTATTCATTATCTGCCTGCAAACTCTTGTGCTACTTTTTCTTTGCACTAATTTTGCATGTGAAATGCTTTGTTGAAACCCAGTATGATTAGATCTATTCTGCCTCCCCCTCTCCTCTATGAACCCCCTTGTTTTTATCTTAGTTTTGTGGCTATCAAATGGTGGCATCCTGCTTCACTTTCTTTTTGCAGCTGCAAACTCTTGCCGCTTCCTTCAGCTCTGCTCTCTCTGGCTGCAGAACCAGTTGGCTCAGTTTGCTAAACTCTCAGAAAACTTCTTTTTTCCTCACCCTCTAGAGAAGGAGCTACGTGCCAGTTAAGTGAGCTGAGCTGATTTACTAATTGATCAGAGGAGCTTCGGTGCCAGTGTTAAGCAGAATGAGGCACTGCTCAGTCAGAGCGAGTGGTGCAAAGTGTTCCTTATGCTGGCAGCTGTCAGGAAGCAATCAGGTTAGTTCTTGGTAAACCCATGCTGTGCTTTACCCTCCTCCCACTGTGTCTTGGTTTGTAATCTGCCTTTCAAAATGTTTTCCTGTTCTACAGTCGTGTTCCTTGTTTCAGAGCTGTCTAGTTCATGGCTTCCTGTGTTCATAGATATCTCTACCCATTTGCTGTTCTCCAGGCATATGTTCTGTATTTGGTGCCCTAGATGTGTTTAATATAGTACTAGACTAGCAGCAGGTAATATTCCTCACCTGGTAGCCAAGATGGAAATCATCCCTCTTTCATCTGGAGTACAGGCTTCTGAATCTTGCTTTCACCTTAAACTTCAACGTTCCAACTGGAGTTGCACAACCTGCCCTTGCCTGTATTCTTCCCAGCGTTGCTCTAATCACAAACCTGGGAGACAACGAGAAACTAAACTGACCTACAGCATAATGCACCAATTGTGGGGTACATTTACATATTACATACATATATTAAATACATACAGACATTTACAACTACCCTTTTAACCTGAGCAAGAATAAAGTCCTGTGGTAAATGTGGCTAATGCAGGTGGTGATGATAACCTGAGGGTTAGATAGAATTTACTTTGCATACTTGTCCTTTGAACAGGCTTTGAACAGGATTTAACATGGCTGTCTAATCACGGCACAGGCTCACAGCAAGCAGGTCCCTGAAGAAACCCTCTGGTGATGTGGAAGTCATTAAGACAGTGGCATTACCCCTTCATCTGAGGAGCACTGTGAATTTCCACCACTGCTTCCAAAAGGTCCTGCAGAACTGCTGGCAATGTTAAACCAACCAGAACAAAATGGAATTCAGTGCCAGAAATACTTAGAGATTATAGAATCATAGAACGGTAAGGTTGGAAAGGCCTCAAAGATCATCCAGTTCCACCTCCCTGCCATAGGCAGGGACACCTCCCACTAGCACATGTCACTCAAGGCTTTGTCTAACCTGGTTTTGAACATCTCCAGGGAGTTTGTGGAGCACAGAAGGACCCAATGTGATCTGTGATCTTTGGTCACATTTGGTGCTTCTGTGCTCCACAAATACCCTGGGCAACCTGTGCCAGTGTCTCACCACCCTCACTGTAAAGAACTCCTTCTAGGTTTTATTTTCAGAAGTTTTAATTGTTTTGATTATGCTTCATGGTTAATGGCAAATGGAATTAAAAAGCTGTTTAGATTAACAAGAGCACATTGTAGACATAAGTTTAAACTTCATCTCTCAATTCACGATGCCAGGCTGAGGTCAGTGTGTTCAGAGATCTGTTGGCCTCCTCCACCAGCATCTCTGTGTGTGTGGGACTCATTTGAGATAAAAAAATGAAATTAAGGGTGCATTTTAGAGAAAAGCAAAAGTGGAAAATTCTCTGGTGAGAAATCAAATAGACACAAGAGACTAGCAAGTTTTGTACTTTCACACCCTTCTACTGGGATTTGCCTTCACAAGCTAAAGCTAGGATCTGCTTTTAGCACGAAAGGAGCTGGCAAAGTCCACAGCAAGCAGTCTTGCAGTGCAGTGACATTCTAGAAAATCCTTCTGTTTTTCTAGAAAAAGTCTGAGAGAATTTTCTTTTAGTCTCAGTGAATTTGCTGACTTTACACTTTGGGGAGTAAAGAGGATTTTTTTTTCTTCTTGTCTTGCATACGAAAAAAAAAGGGGGGTGGGTGGGGACAAGTTGAAGCTTAAAGCTTCAAATTAAGCTCTCTTCCTTTTTCAATATGGAGTGATTGCATTTAAGATTCTCTCATCACTACGGCAAGAGGTGAGGTTGTGCTTCTGTTCTTTTTTTCCCCCCACTCTGAGCCCTTCTTATACACACAATTTCTTTTCAAAACGGAGCAGTTGTTCAATTTTCACACTTCCTTCTTCTAAGCAAGGTTGGAAGATCTCTAAGTAACGTGAATCATTTTGAAAGTGCCTTTATGTCAGTTCTCCAGAGCTTAAGCTTTACTGAATTTTAAATTCCTCTTGTTGTGCTTATCAAGAATGTGTTTCATTTATTTACATCCCAATGGCAGTATTCCTGTGAAAGGAAACGTGCAAGTTACTGAGTCATTTAGCGCATTGTTTCTTTTTTAACTCATCAATAGTCTGAAACAGAGAATTGAATTACTTGAGGTTTTTCTTTAGGAGAAAGGCATTTTTCCAACTACACAGAAACTTGTGAGAATACACTTCTTCATCTAGTCTCTGTTCAATAGCAAACCTTTAGTTCTGGAAAACAAATTGAGACAGAAGGACTCTTTGAAAGATATATTTAAAAGGAAAGAGTGGGGGGATTTAAAAAAAACCACACTTGTTTTTCACTGAAATAAAATTGCTTTCTAACTCACTTTGGTAATATGTTGCTTCAGAGCAGCAAGTACTAAACTGTTTCTAGGCCAGCATTGCTTTGGTTAGACCAGTGACCCCCAACCCTAGACTAAAAGGTGTATGGGACCTAGGAGCCTTTTGTAAGCAAAGTCCACCACAGTAAATTCTCCTGTTCCCAGGGAGAGTGACATTTTCCCCCTTACCTCCACAGCAAGCCTTGGTAAGTTTATCCCTGAAGGAGCTGTAACATATTCTCACCTGCCTTCTGTGGCATGAGAAGTTTTCCTTAGCTAGGAGACATAAAAATTATTCCCTTCTAATGCATAGCTCTCTGTCAGCTGTTCTTGGCTCATTCCCAGGTACTGGCCTCAGCCAAGTCATTCAGACCAGAAACCTTAATGAAGCTTTGCACAGCGCTTAAACTGAACTTTGAGTTAATCCTGCCTAACTTCTCAAGTGTATGGAAAGACTTTATTCCATACAGGGCTGCACAGCCCTGCACATACCAGTGCTCACTTTTAATACACCAAGGCCTGTGGCTTCCAGGCTCTCTGCTTTGTTCCATATGGTGCATGCTTAAAGCCTGTCCTTGCCTTGCCAGGCTGAAATGTTCTCCCCATCTCAGGAGGCTGGATGACCTTGGCTCTCACTGCTGAAAGCATTCCCATGCAGTGCTGCCAAGGTGGAAGCCAAGCCCTGACTGCCTTAGGGACCAGCAGTGTGCAGTCCTGTCTACTCTGTGTTTCCAAGTGTTGCACAGGCTCCCCTGCACTGGGACAAGCTGCCCCTTCGTTGCATCCACTCAGTGTTGGCACAGGTTCATACTGGTGCGCAGTTTTTCATTGCATAGTGCTTATCTGTGTCCATATGTGTAGCTCAGGATTTTTCTGAAGGAAAAGAGCTTGTCTGAAAGCATCCAGAGCCAGAGATCCACTGCTCACACATAAAGGTATGGATATGCATGAGCAAAGAGAACGGTCAGTACTGCATTGCTCTGGGACAGTACAGATTGGCTGCTTTCTTATAATGTCATCCAGAAACAGAAATGCAAAGGATTCTATTGTGAAATTCTTTTAGGTTTATAGCCTTCAAGTTATGATCTAGAAAAAGGAAGAAATAATTGAGAGCTAACTGAACATTTTGTGCCAAACTCTTCTTTCTTAAACCTTCCCCATTTCACAAGCAACCACAGACTATTTGCTGCCGCAGCTGTTTCTCATGCATGTTGCAATTGTTATATTAAGCATTATTTGTTTCCACTCTTGCTGTAGATGCTCATTAAAGCATACCCCTTGTGCTGCTCTGAGGCTGAGAATTCCAAAAGCTCACAGCCCTGGATTAATGCTGCAGCAGTGACCGAAATGGTAACAGCTCCTGGTGGCTCTGTGTTTATAAACAGTTTGCAGCACTGTGTGTAGTCTGAGACAGTTATGTTAGTGTAGTCTGAGACAGTTATGTTAGTGTAGCCTAAGATATGCTAACACTGAGAAGAAGCAGCATAGGCTAAGATATGTTAGTGTAGATTAAGACGGTTGTCTTAACGCTGAGAACAAGCAGTACAGACCAAGATATGTTAGACTAAGATATGTTAGACTAAGACAACTATGTTAACACTGAGAACAGGCATAACCAGCCACTGCAGTTTGACAAAAATCAATACAAAGCAAACCAAACCGAAAAAAAAAGGATCCCAAACCCCCATAAAACCTGTAGAAATGTCAATGACAAATTTGTAACTGGCAAAGGCCTACCTAGCAAAATGGTAATTTTAGGCAGAGTTCAGCATTCCTGCAGAACTATTCTTTTAATTTTTCTTTTATTCCCTTGAATCCTGAGCAAATACAGTTTGACCACAACTATTCTGTGCAGTTCTAAGGTGGTTGGTGGTGTCTAGATAGTGCTAATTAAAACACCCCACTGTCCACTGACACTCAACTGCTCATTGTGGAGAAACCCCAATACCATGCTAGAGTGCTGCCAGAGTTTGACAGGCACAGTATTTATAGGCTGTGAAGAAGAAAATGGGCCCAGGACAGAGCAAATAATGCTATCTGTGGCCCTGCCTTAATGCTTCTGGACTACAAAATAGTCACATGTGCTCGCCTGAAATGCATTAGCATGGTGAGCATGCTTGTTAGGCAGCGTTAGGAAGGCTCTCATGTGAATCTAATTGTCCTGAGATTGTATGAAAATACTCATTTGCCTGTCAAGAGAGAACTTGCAGAATCTGCCAGGGGAAATGGATGAGAAAACACTATAATGTATACAAAGTAAGTGTGAAAAGGGAGATCTTGACCTTTTACTCATCTGGGATTGTGATTTTTATTTTTTAAGTGTAAGCAAAGGTTAGCCCATGGCATATGCAAGCAGTTAACAGAAGTACTTTCTTCAGACAGCTCAGGATTTCCTTGTGGAAGTCACTGTTGGAGCCAATGGCAGATTGGAAGCAGGACTACAGAAAGCACTGCCTGTTTGCACAGCTAGGAAAAAAATATCTGCATGATTAAATGTATCTGGGGAAATATTTCCCTACCATTCAGACAGCAAATCACATTATACTGATCACTTCTCTTTGTGGATGGATTGTTCCATATCTGCTGTTGATGGATGGCTTCTATCTTACTCTCTTAAGCTTTCTGGTCCTTTTCCAACAACAACAACAGACCTCCCTTTCAGTCTGACAGCGATGGTGAGATGCAGTTCAGATTTGTCAGGTTTGCTCTTCTGCCCACTCCTGTGGATTCCTTCTCTTTTTCCACCAGTAACTGAAAATGCGTCTGGGAGCTGCTGTGGCTGCTGTTCCCAAGCCATGAAGGAAGGCTGGATGAGGCACTCGGTGCCATGGGTTAGTTAATTAGAAGGGCCAGGTGATAGGTTGGACTCGATGATCTTAGAGGTCTTTTCCAACCTGGTGAATTCTGTGATTCTGAAGCCTGCCAGCTGAGGTGTGAGTTTATTAGAGGTGAGGAGCTCTGTGATGTGATCACTCAGCTCTGCTGGCTCCAGGGTGGTGTGGAGCTGCACTTTACAGGATTCAACTGCAAAAATGCCAAGGACCCTTTTCCAGAGCCTGACTCATCTGCCATTCACAGAAGCTACAGGATGAGCTAGGGTATGAGTCTTAGACATTTTGACAGCTCTGTGTCCTTCCTTGCTGTGTGTTTGATAGCAAATATTTGATTTTATTGAGGTATAACACACACACACACACACACCTTTTTTTTTTCTTTTTTGTTTTGTGTTTTTCAGATTTATATTCTAATTTCTGGTCTAATTTTCCTTAACAGACAGATTTCTCCTCTTCTCTCTAGTGGCATTTCATTCACAAACACAAAAAATTCTTTGTGCTTATCATCTGTCATTTGGCACGAGATAGCACATATCTAACTGGTGAAGTGACAAGATTCAATCTACTGTACTACATTTATATTTCAGCAGTCCTGTTAAGGACTTTCCATGATGTAGAGCAGCACATGCTGAATGTCAAACCATCACAAGTACATAAAACTACATCTGGGGGGAAAAAAAGAAAAAAAAATAAAAAGATGCTTCACAAGCTTAGAAAACTTAACAAACCCAACATGGCAGGCATTAGTCTGAGGCTGCAGTGCTAAGCAGAATGGCTAAGTGAAGGAAAACCTTGGGAAAAGACAACCTCTCACCTGTAGCTTTTTTTGTTCTTGGTGAGCTCATGTTTTGTGTCACTACAAGTTCCATCAATCGGGTTTCTAGTCCTGGAGGGGTAAGGTGAGGCTGATGTGCTGAACCAACTTCTTTTTAGGTGCTTCTCTGCTTAATGAGATCCACAGTTCCAGTCAGATAGCTGGCATAAAATGTAAGTTCTTGTCCTGAGCACCTAAAAACAATATGGGAAGCTAACCAGAAAGCACATACAGAGCCCTCTGGGAAATGTTAATAAGGAAAGCAGCTAATTTATGCTGGGACTCAGCCTCAGTACAAGAACATTATTCTTAAATAAAAAAAAAATTAAAAAAAAAAAAGAAAGAAAGAAGAATGAAAAACTCTCAAGGAAAAAGAGGTCACTTAAAGCAAGAGCCACAGCACTCCTGGAAGGAGGGCATGCTGAGAAAGTGATGCTGCACTTCCTCGTGGACTCAGATGAACAAGCAGTCAGTCAGTCACATCAGGCTGCTCTCTGAATCTGTAAACTGCCTGACTCCAGTTCTCTACCCACAGAACATCATTTTCTCCTTCTCTGGCTCGTCTGATAGCAGCTTCCCTGATGGACTCCTATTCTGCTTGGCAAAAAGGAAGGGAGAGAGTTACAGGAAGACATTTGAAACCAAATTTTAATAAAAAGCAGCAGGTAAGACTGTTGTAGCTAATTGCATAGTGACGGCTTTGCTAGAGGACACAGCTCCTGCTCTTGGGTCTCACTGCCCTACTTTACAGCCTTGGATGAATCACTCGTTTCTCTTTGGCTTTGCCATCAGTCACCAAGACAGCCCTGGACATGTAGGAGTGTGAAACCTTGATTTTGGTTTACTAAGGGTTTGATTTAGTTTTTGTTTCTCTTCCTCGAGAGGATGCATATTGGTATTGCATACTCTTAGGGGAAAAAAATATTCAGCATTCTCTTTGGAGGAAGTTGTGACTGAACTGCTTGTTTGGCAGAATGAAACCAGGAGGTCCTTCAGCACCTCAGATTTCTCCCCTCCCTTACACAGATTGCTTTTAAAACAAAAGAAGAAAGTACCAGTGGCATCTGTCCAAAGATTTGCTTTGCTTAGGGTCTGCTCTTCATTTGCTCATTGGCAACTTGGTGTCTAATGTGAGTTTTATCACGGTCCATATTTTTTGTTTCCATGATAGCTCAGCACTCCTCAGCTCTCTATCCTTTGGTTTGCATACTGTGGCTGACAAGTGGACAACTCCAGCTTGTTGGTAACGAGAACATCTAGAATGTCTCTTCTCTTGTCTCTTTCCAGACTGCAGAAGGCCTTTTTTGTCTCATTTCAATGCATTTCTGGCTTCTCATCTGGAGTCCAGCAGTTGCATTTTATTGTTTCATTAGTGAGTTTCCTGAAAACACTTCCTGACATACTCTGATGTTATTTCTTATTCATGGAACATCTTCAACCCTTCCCACTTAACTTACTTTCTATTCCATTTAACTAATGCAGAAAATTCAATATACTTTTTTTCTCTGATGTCAGAAAGATGGCCAGGCCAGCATTCGCTAGCATAAAAAGGCTGGAGCAGCTGATCTTAGCTGGGAAGGTGCAAAATAGGAGAAGATATCTCCTCTAAGCTTTCTTTTTGTTTTCTTCTCATGGAACCCTGTATTGCAAACCTCTCCAGGCAGCCCATAAACCAGGAATGCTGTGTGGAAGAATGCTACACACACAAAGCTGTACACCACACTGGTAGCCTCTGCTTGCCTTTTTGCTCTTTGTTGGTGCCAATGAGAGCACAGAAACCACAAGTCACTTGTTCAGAAGACAAGGGTCTGGCTTCAGAAAATCCAGACACCTTTAAAAGGCAAGAGATGGCTCCACCCAACCAAATTAAACCTGTTCCACTCAGCACTTCTTTCCCACCCACAAGATCTTTCAGATGTGATCTGTGTGCCACAACTTGGCTGCAACCCCAATCTCGGAGACCTCAGCTTTTCACTGATCACATCAACATCTGATAGCTGAGTCCTGTGTACAGTTCTGGAGCTCCCTGCACAGGAAGGACATGGAACTGTTGGAGTGGGTTCAGAGGAGGCCACAATGATGCTCAGAGGGCTGCAGCAGCTCTGCTATGAGGACAGGCTGAGAGCAGCCTGCAGAAGAGAAGGCTTCCAGGAGACCTTAGAGTAGCCTTCCAGGATCTGAAGGGGGCTACAGGAAGGCTGGGGAGGGACTATTGACAAGGGATTGCAATGCCAGGACAAGGGGCAGTGGGTTTGAAGTGTCAGAGGAGAGATTGAAAGTGGATGTTAGGAGGAAGTTGTTTGCAGTGAGGGTGGTGAGACACTGGCACAGGTTGCCCAGGGAGGTTGTGGCTGCTCCCTCCCTGGAGGTGTTCAAGGCCAGGCTGGAGGAAGCCTTGAGTGACCTGTGCTAGTGGGAGGTGTCCCTGCCTATGGCAGGGGGTTGGAACTGGATGAACTTTGAGGTCCTTTCCAACCTTACCATTCTATGATTCTATGATCTCATTCTCTGAAACTGGGCAGTCATTTATTGCCTCTCTGTGCCCTGAAATATTCCTCAGCCCTTTTATTCTGGGCTGGTTCAAATCTGTCCCTTTCTGAGGGCATTCTGTTTTGTCTGCACTCCTACTCAGAGGCATTTCCCCAGCTTATCTCCTCTTATTATTGTTTAAGGCGAGAAAGTGTTTCCAGTTGCCAGTTGATAAAATGAGCAGTGAATGGCAGCAACCTACAATTTTATGAAAGAACCTGGGTTTTAAATTTAAATGTAGCTGGCGTGACTTATCTTCCTATAGCTTCTGCCTATGTGGAAAAAAAAAAATCTCTCTTTTTATAACTGCTTGTCAGCTGAATAATGGAATGGGGGGAGCCAACTTGAAAGACATGGCTGATTGGTGCGATTGAAAAGGGCTTTACAATTAGAGTTCTGGCAGAACACAAAAAAGAAATTGTCTGGCCATGAAGAACGGAGCCTACTTTAGAATTCCCTTTTCTCAGCCAGATAGCATGCATCACTGTTCATGCATTCTCTTGACATTGAATAGAGGACTTCAGAACTACCACCCCAAATTATCCCTGACTGTTTGGTTCTATTTGTGATATTTGTTTGGGGGAGGAAAAAAAAAAACCAAACCCCTCTCTCTTACTGACTGTAACGGCATGTGGCTAAATTCCATTCCATTTAGGCACTTAATCTCTTAAGCTTGTTTCCCCTCCCCCCTTCGATATTGCAACACGCAATTTACTTTAATTAACTCTTTTTAGATGATGAGGGAAAAACCCACCGAGATTCTTCTCTTTTTCTCATCTTCCTTCCCTCCCTCCTCTTCCTTTTGCTTCCTTTCTCCTTCATTGTGTTTCACCCCCACAAAGGGTTGTGTGTACGAACCAAACAAGGAAGGAAGCCCTTGCAGGTGTGTTTTGGATTACAGTGGCAGAACAATAGGGTGGCCTCAAATTAACTCCATACCTATTCACAGGGAATATTTGTTCCCTTGTCTCCAGCCTTATTTAATATTTGAAACTGTTGTCTGCTACACAATGTACCTTGTGATGAGGATAGGCTTCCCATTACATTTGAACTCTTCAATTAATGCACCAGGCTTTATTTATTTATTCTTAAATAATTATGCCTGTGAGTGTCTCCAGACACAAAGGGATAACAGAATGTGTGTGACAGCGAGGTGTGTTTCTCTGCCTTGAAGACAGTAGTGATGGGGGGAGGGGTGGGGGGGGGGGTGGGGTAAAATTTATCTCC
>VWZE01016731.1:760907-798334 GCA_013396675.1 Eubucco bourcierii | reverse complement strand
CTGTGCTAGTGGGAGGTGTCCCTGCCTATGGCAGGGGGTTGGACCTGGATGATCCTTGAGGTCCCTTTCAACCTTACCATTCTGTGATTCTACGATAAATACTTCTTGCAATAAAATCACATTCTGTACTGAAAGTGTTACAGTTCAGCCAATTTTTCTCTTGTCTTGAGATAGTAGCATGCTCAGAATATTCAGGATGGAGTTTTCCTGTGTTTTGGGACATGAACTCAGGCAGGTTTGAAGTTTTCTTGGTTCAGGGTTTTAGTCTCAAAATTTTAGTCTCAAAAAGCAATTTTTCTGCTTTTGTCTTTTNNTTTTTTTTTTTTTTTTTTTTTTTTTTTTAATATAGAACAAAAATTCCTTCCTGGTGAACCCCAAGACCTTGCTCTTTCAATAGGAATCAAACAACACATTGAAAGGTATTTCCCACAAAGATCATGGCTGGTGCTCAGTGCTGCATAAGACTTTGACCTGCTCCAAGTGTTCAAAGGAGCAACAATGGGAGGAATTTGCAGTGCAGACAGCAGCGCCACAAAAAGTAATCCTACATTTCTGGAAAGAGCTGTTGCTCAGGGATTTTCTGCAGACTCTGGGGTTCATTTTTGGTTAAACTGCCCCAGATTTAGTAGCTTACCTAAATAAGTACATCTGGATGTTACAGAAATTGGGCACCAATACTCGGAAGAGACTCTTTGGTGTTTAGCAGGATTTACTGTATGGAAATTGCTGTGTGCTTCGCAGTGTGCTGGTTGGTGACCTGGGGTTCAGAAGTACAAAGGAATTACACTGATATATGATAATGCAGGACAAGAGTTTAATTTCTGAGGTTGTCTGAGAAGCTATAAAGTTAATATCTCAGCTCTTCTTCCACCACCTACTAACCCATAAGATCAAAGTGGGTCATACAGTCCTGGAAATAAGGAATCTTCTAATAGTTACAGACATCATTCCCCAGATTATCTCTACGGGGAGAATAAGGCTTGAAGAGATAACAACATATGTGATAGACCAGACACAGAGTTCCTAGCCTGGGCAGTTAGGCAAGACCTGAGCTAAGCACAGATCTCCCAGCACTTTCAGCTCCAGGGGTGACCTACTTTCTGTGAATTGACTCCTGGAGGTCTATATTCTGCACGAACAGAATGCACCTAGAACTCACCATGGTTCGGCCCAGAACTCTGGTTATGTGTATTGAGTAGATCAGCTCCAGTTATTTGTGCATATCTGGCCTGATCAGCTGCAGTTATGTGTGCAGATCTGAGTAGATCTGCTGGAGGAAGCAGCAGTGTGGATCTGACCATATCTCTTCAGCTCTGCAACCCTGTTCTGAACTTGTGCTCAGGCTAAGCAATTCTGTGGGGTTTCACCAATGCATGCTGATCTCAAGGTGGTTTTTGACCCCAGCTGTCTCAGTTAGCCCTACACAGAAAGGAAATGGAATTCAGGGAAATTCTAGAACACAGAGTTTGAGTCTCACCCCTCTGAGAGCTTCTGCAAAGCCACCTGCTGACCTTTGGATGAATTTTTGCCTGGGCTTACCACTACCCTATTTTGATCCAATATCAGCAGCAATGTGATGCAGCTTGACAGAAAGCTAGAACTGTCTTTGAGCTTTTCCAGCAGAGCTACCCTAGAGAACTTCATGCCTCCCTATATTGAGGTCCTTGGTATCTCTGTTAGCCTTTCTTTACCCCACATGTCATAATGGCCTCTGCTAGGTTAGCAGCACGAAGGACGTCGGGAGCCCACAATGCTCTGTTTGTAAGCTTGCCTGGTAGCAACTTCAAACAGCAGTGTTCAAAGGAGAGGCTGTTAAAGGGGCCTGAGAAATGCAAATCCCATTTTAAAAAAGGAAATGATGTTCATCAGTGATCTCAGTAAGAGCAGCTTGAGCGAGCCAGGAATGCAGAGGCAATCAAAAGGGGTCCAGCCTGGTGTGACTGGCAGCAATACTGTATGTGGCGTGGGGAAACTGTAAATGATAAGGAAACAACGCTCCAAAGCCTCAACCTGAAAGGGATCAGCAGGGTGTGGTTTTGTTGAGGACAGCAATGGGTTTGGGCTGCTGAGGTTATTCAGGAAAGGACCCATCCTTCCAGAAAGGTTTGTGAGTACAAGCAAACCAAAGTCAAAGAGAGGGGAAAAAATTAAATCCCTGACATTCACCCTTCTCCAGCTACTGTATAAACTCAGCTCATTAGGCCTTTATGGGCTGGGCTGAGGTGGGGGTTTTCGTTTGTTTTGTTGCTGGTGGGGGTTTTATGTGTCTCACTCATTCAGATGAGGCCTTTGAGGGCTGCTGCTGTATTTATCCAGGCTCTGGGGCCAGATGCATGAATTCCAACTCTCTCATCAAGAGTGTATAAAAAAAACACTGAATGAGAATGGGAGGAACCAACCAAATCATGTGGGCAGAGCTGGAATTCATCCTAATTTGCTACATCCCCTGGCCTAATTGACAAAGAAAGAATGGCAGAGGATCAATTGGTACAAGAGGATGCAAGTGAGATGGCTGAGTATCTTTGAAGCAGTTTCTGCATTAATAATACAAACACCAACAATTACTACTATTTAATTATCTGTCACTGCTTATCTATTATAGTTGTACCCACTTCTGAGTCAAAGACTTTATTGTGCTAGGCAGTATACCAGTAAGCACCAAAGCAGCAGCTCCTACCCAGACATTTTGGGTTCTTCTGGCATAGACTCTGCACAGTGTTTGGGCAAAATAGGCATTAATGGCTAAATGCTTGTAATAAAAACATGCCATTACATGGGCAGAACTGTCTGCAGACAGTAACTGAAGAAGCATATTAAGTCATGTTAGAGAAGTGATTGTGCTCCTGTGCTCAGCCCTGGTGGGGCCACAGACTGAGTCTTGTGTTGAGTGTTGGGGGGGACAGAACAGGAAAGATCTGGAGGGTGTCCAGAGAAGAGCAACGAGGGTGGTGAGGGGTTTGGAGTGTGTCACATGAGGAGTGGCTGAGGGAGCTGAGGCTGTTTAGTTTGGAGAAGAGAAGACAGAGGGGAGACCTCATTGCTCTCTACAACTACCTGGAAGGAGGTTGGAGTGAGGCTGGTGTTGGTCTCCTCTCCCACGTAACCAGTGGCAGGACAAGAGGAAATGGGTTTAAAACGTGCCAGGAGAGGTTTACATTGCACACTAGAAAAAACCTCACTGAGAAAGAGGTGACAGGTTGGAACAGGCTGCCCAGGGATATGGTGGAGAAGCTGCAGCCGTGGTGCTTCAGGGTATAGTCTAGGGGTTATGGCAGTCAGGCGACTTGGTCTGAAAGGTCCTCTCCAACCTAAGTGATTCCATGATTTCAGCAAGGGTTTGGAACCATTTATGGTGCTGTATTGCACCCCTTCAAGAAGTGTGCTTTGGTCTACTTTGGAGGGGAAAGTTGTACCAGGAGAAACCCTGGGACTTTTGTTTCCATAAGGGTTTGTTAGCTCTGATCAGAATGAAGCTTCCACGTTGGTTTGGCATCACTCTCGTGCAAACACTCTATCAGTAAAGATGAAAGCTCCTAAATGTGTTTGCTGCTTCTGCCTGATTGAGAAAAGCACAGGAGAAACTTAAAAGACAACAACATGCTTTGGAATTTTGAAGTCCCTGTGTCTACAGCTGAAGTAGTGAAATATTATATTCTTCATGGTCNAATGATAGTGCCAAAGTCCTGGAATTCTGCCAGTTTTCATTGGCTGAGGATCTGTTCCCTGTTCAGTGGTGTACTCTGAATTGAAAGAATGAAGAAATATTCTGCATGCTAAGGTTAAAATATTTGGTGATAAATATGCTACTTTTTACCATGCCATAATGCAGTTATGCCTATTATGGAGGCCTTCTGGCTATTCTAAGTATCTTTTAAAAGATGTGTATCAATTTATTCTAGTAATAAACCCTAGATTTGCTTAGATCTTCACCAGATCAATTGTGCAGCTTTCCAAGAGGAATGAATATTAAAGAGTTGCTATCTCATACGGTGCCTGCAAAGATTAGAATAGCTTACCAGTGTACATCAAAGATTTATCCACCTTAAGCTCCTACAAGAGAAGTTATTTTTTTCACACTTGCACATGCTAAGCATGCATAAGTGAGTAATGTTAAGCTGAGATGAAGGGGAGGTGAGGTGTATCTGATGCCAGCAGAGACAATGCACAGATGAGAAGGAGCTATTCTGTAGCATCTCGATGCCATTTCCACAGTTAACAGATGTAGCTGGAGACGTTTCTGCCTTAATGCAAGGAGTGTTTGTTTGACTCTTGGTTTTAATCTGTCTGCCCTTCTTACTCACCTTCAATGTAAAAGTGATTACCTGATTAGGTGACATCCTCCTTCAGGTGGAAAGAGAATATAAATCCTATAAATTAGTTTCATTTGTCATTTATTGCATTCCGCAGAGATTTAAATTAAATTCACAATTAACAAATCCTCTTTAAGGTGTTGCCAAACACAAGTGTTCTGTAAGAGCATTCAATATAAAAATCAATGATGGAAGCCTGTGGATCACTGCTAGGCTTGGGTAAATGGGGAACTTTCTCCATTTGGGAAGGGAATGCTGCTTGCACCAAGAGGAGGAGACTGCTGACAGCAAATTAAAGAGCTGCTCCTTCACCCTGAAGGTTTTCCCCAATGGAAAGAGTCTGAGTGTGCTGAGATGGGGTTGAACCCCAGAGAGGGCTCACTGCCAGACCTGAGCTCATCATCTCAGGAGGTGTGGGTTTGGTGAAGGCACCTCAATTACTCCCTTCTAAGCAGGCCTCTTTTGTGCTTAGCCCCGAGACAATATCACAGAAGGAAAAAGCAGCTAAAACTCCGTGCTCAAGCATCTCACATTGCCTTTGTTATGCAGTCTGTGTCCAAGAGCATCCAGCCTCAAGATTACAGCAATTAATGACACTTGCTTATTCCTGTGATTTCCTGCTGATAATTGTGGCACTCTCAAAAATAAATAATACCATTCATCAGGATTTTAATTGAACTGGCTGCAATTCAGACCTGGAAGAAGCTCTCAAGGGAAGCTGCATACACAGCTCTGAGCGAAAGCGAGCAGAAGAGGCCAGAAGCTCTTGCACTAAGTCTGCACAACGACAGCACAGACCTTTTGCACAACAATACAACTGATCTTTTCTAGAGAAACCCACTGTTCCACTACCATTTTAACAGCCTCTGCCTCACTTATCAAGCCTCGTCTCTCCCTACTTGATCACTTTCCCTTTATTCTCCATCTCTCACGGCTCTCACTTGGCTTTCACCTTTCAGGCTTACAGCGGCACTTGCAGATGTGCCCTTCACATATCAGATTGTGTTCATTATGGGAAGCAACCTGCCAGCATTCTCCTGAGTTCAGCTGCAGAAATTCAAGAATTCATCACAAAACAAAAGCAAAGAGCCAAGTGTGAAAAGAAAGCCATGTACTTTCTCCCTGCTTGGTTTCTCTCTTTCGCTCGCTCCCTCGTCGCTTTTTCACCTAGCAATTGGATCGGGTAAGCCCTTACCCAAAAAGCAATTTCAATGAAGCAAATTACAGCCTCTCTCTTTTGGAACCTTTTATTTAGTCTGATTTGGGTTGGGGTTTTTTTGTGTGTGGGGTTTATGCTACACAGGACATGAAAACAGTTCCTATTCAAATTAGGAGCAAACATCCCACAAGCCACCCACATTAGAAATTCGCTTTATAACTATCACTAAGGCAGATGGTTTAGTCTTAGTGTCTTGGCGCCTTTCTGCTCATTTGTATTCCTCACTCCCCTACTCAAGCCCCGTTGTAATTGCCAGGATCTCTTTCCTTATCAGAGGAGAAGGTTCATTTGTAACATCCTTGCCCAAGAAAGGAGCGAGCAGATGATTAGAGTGTGAGCCCACATGTCTGCACTGGATCAGGGGCACACAGCAGTGTTTTGACTACGTGGGTTCCAGAGAGTACATCTGAAATAGTACAGCAGGAAAAATACTAATTGTCATGGTGGCATATAAATAACATCAGGCAGTAGGCTTGCCACGTTAAAAATGTTAGTGTGCAGCGAGGTGAGCATTGGACATGCTGAGTGCCCTGAACTACCCTGTGCACTCACCTAAACGTGGGGGAGAACCAGAGAAAGGTTTGTGTGCTGCTGGCTTCCTGTTCTCACAGCTCTGTGTGCGAGTTTTGCTCTGCACTGAAGATCTACAGTATGCATAATTTACTCATTACCCACCCCCCTCCTCCAGTGAAGCAGCATTGGAAGTTTCTGCCCTTAGCTGTCCACGCTCTGCTAACCACTGCTGTCCCACACCAGACCTGATGGAACATCTTTTTTTGAGTACGTATCACTTACATTCAAGAACAAGCAGACAGCTGAGCTTAGCCCTCTGTGTGTTTATCAACAGATATGAGATGAAGGAGAGAGAGCTAGCCTGACAGACCTGCACGGCTCAAGACAATACAGATGCCTACATGGACAGTCTCTTTCCATCAAAAGTGCCTTTTCCTTCTTCAGTTTCTGTGTAGCTCCAATCAATTGATGCTTGGGCAGCTGAGAGTGTGAGCTTGCTGCATAAATCTTTTGCACCAGTTTGCCTAAATATGTTGATAGCTCAAATTAAAACCTGTACAACTGTGAATATAGACGAGCCCCAAAATTGATGTGAAAGCCAAGCAAGCTGAAATGTTGACATGTTCTAGTATCCAGATTAAAATTAGTTACATCATTTACACCTGTCAATTTAAGGAAACAAATTAAACATACAATTTGAGCCTCAATCAGGAGGAGAGTTTCCACACAGGGTTTTACAGTGAATTAATTAAAGGTCTGTCTACACGGGAAATTTGACCAGAATAGCTTCCCTGTAAGAATCTGTCTCTTTGTGGATGCTCCTGTTCCAGCAATGCCTGTTTGGTTGTGTGGATGCTTTTCTTGTTCAGTGTAACACACTCTTAAACAAGGAGATGTCTGCTTCAAGTTATTTTAAACCACCTTATTTTAGAAGAAAAGATCCCCAGCTAGATAAAACCCTTAATGCATTTTAAACCACACTGTCACTTCACTCAGGGTGTAAGCCAAGGCTCAGGGTTTTGTCAGCTTCCATATCTATCTTCCCTATCCAGACTTTGAACGTGGAAATATATTTCAATTGTGACTCAGAAATCCTCTGACAGAGAGGAAAGCATAATTTATCATGCTGTGCTGGCTGATCTACTGTACATGTGAGCTCTGCTGATCACTTGGAATAGCACTGATGGCTTTAACTCCAGAGCACACCAATGAGGCAGTGCTTTTCTCTTTCCAGCTCAGCTGGGCAATGCTGCCATGTGACAGATGTGCAGAACTCACCAGGTAAACTGCAGGGCATCACAGGGGCTAAGAAAACCTGGCCAAAAGCTTTGAGCCACTCCTTGGGAAAGAAAAATTCCTGCAGTAAATGCAGCATTTGTTTTTGGAAGCCTTTCAGCTACAAGCAGCCTCAAGGAATTTGTGGGTGAATGGAGGATTTTGAACAGCTGAGGCTGGTTGCAAGCCACCTGTGAAGGAATGCTAGATTAAAGGTGGTGGTCAGAGATGCTAGGTCAGTATCAAAATCCACCTCCTGAAAAGATAAATCCCTGCAGTCAGGGTGAGCTGCTGGATGCATGTCCACAGAATCACATTGGTTTTACCAGACGAGCTTAAGAGTGAGTCAGAGCAAAGCTCCACCAAGCTGAGGGCTCTGTTTCTGGCAGCAGCTAGTGGGGGATGCCTGCAGAAGAACATAGGAAAAAGGCAAACATATGGTTTTCCAAGAGTGTGCCTTGGGAATATGTTAGCATTCCTGGAATATCCAGCAGTTTGCTGCCTAGGAGCTTCCTGAAAGACAAACAACTTCTTAACACTAAACAGCCTTCCTTGGACTGTGAGTACAGAGATGTGCCTGAGTGAACCCCTGCCAGCCTTTGGCACTCATCACCTGCAGGAAGGGATGTCTTATCCTTAGTGAGCTCTGCTTGGTGAGCCACCACACTGGTTTGGATCTAGCTGATTTAAAGCAAAACTCACACTTGTATCAGAGCTATTAATTTCTCTTCCTCATTTCATAAGAGAGATCAAGCAACCCCACCCCACCCCCCTTAGCTATATAAATATTTGATTTATTTAACTTTTCTGGCAAGAAACAGTCTCTAGTGAGGGAAAGGGTTACTTCTGTGCTTGAAATACAGGCACTTTGGACTGGGTGACTTTTTAAGTGCTTCTTTAGCACAGGCTATCATCTTTTCTTAGGTCAGGAAAGCAGCAAGACCTCTCTCCTCTCCCTGCCCTCAGCAGCACAATATACAAAGACAAATTGCTGTATTTTAGAACAAGGACAAAATAAGTCTCAATCCAGAGATGTTAGAAAGCTTCAGTGAGGAAGCATTCTGGGACACAGGTCCCTTCATGGCCCAGTTCCCCCTGGGATGCACATTGCCTAATGGAAAACAGTAAATCCTCTTATAGCTGCTGTCTGGGCTGCCTGGCCCTGTCCTGTCGTGCCTTAAGTGAGACACAGACTGTGAACTTGCCATGGGATGCTTTGTCTGAGTTGTCAGGGACAAGAGCAGCCAGCATCTCTCTCTGAGCTGCCTGAGCAGGCAAATGGACACGTTTGGGAAGGTTTATGTGGGTACATGTGGTGTCAGATTGCTCACTCTTCTGAGCAAGCTATTTCAATCACTGGGGTTACTTTCTGTTGTTTTTGGGTTACCTTCCAGCCAGATCAGTGAGCTCATCTGCCTCATCCTGCAGCCAGATGATCAGTACTGATGACACAAGAGAGGGAGGGAAAATGAGATAGGACAAGACAGGGGCAGGGGGTAGGGCTCTGATGGACTTCACCCTGCCTGGAACATGGAGGCCCTAGTCACTTTATGGTGCTGTGAAAGCACATCCTAAAACAGTTTAGACATCACATCAAGACTTGTGTGAATCTCTCAGCAGTGAGGTGTGCTTTGCAGCTAGCACCTGGCCTGGGTTTAGAGTCTTTAAAAGCTAGAGGAGCCTCTACACTCCAGGAGAGATCACTCAGCTTTTATTTACCCTGTGTCAAAAAAACCTCAAACCACCAAACAAAAAAGAGTGTCTTATTTCTAGCCCAGATTTTCCAGCTTCCAAAAGTGAAAATTCATTACACCCGTTTCTGCTAGACCGAGGTCCAGCCTCACTCTGCTATTCTCCCTGGTGTAGTTGTATCAATAATCAGCATAGCAGCTCGTGGATAAATGTGAAGTGATTGATTACACAATTAGCTTTCCAGAACTAGCAGCTTTTTCTGGCTCCTTTCTGAGGCACCTAAGCTGACATATTTTCTTTTTTCCCCACAGTACAGACACAAGGCCCAGGCACTCTGCTGGAATAGCTTCACGGGAGGGGTATTAAGGCCAGAGTGCCTATTGGATACTCTGGTTTTATTCCTACCCCAAAGCTGTTTTGCCCTGTTAGCTACAGCACCTCACAGACAGCTCACATTAAGCTGCTTTGCTACCACAACAGTTGTGTTTCTGCATTCATGACCTACCTTTGTTACTAAAGATGTAGCTTTTTGTGCGTTTCAGACTGCAACAACTGCTGAAGGAAGTGCCAGATTTGTTCTTAGACATTAATTATCCTCATTGTTTACTACAGCACCCAGCCCTGTCATTGCAAATTTTGCTGTCAATGTCTTTACTCTCTCAAGGCTACAGCCAAGGATGTTATACAGCATTTGGTCAAGAACAGATTGCACTGAGACTAGCTCCATAGTATGATGAGTCATTATTCCTTTTTCTTTCTGTTGAGATCTGTCACTTAAGTAAGAGTTAATTAGAGAAAAGTTTTTAATTAGAGATGCGTGGCAAATCATTTTCACATACTGCAGAATCTTCAGGATTTCATGTTCTGGTGTGTTGGGTTTTTGCCCCCCCTCCTTTCCTGAAATAGACCAAGCTGATGAAATCTCAAAGCCAGGGCAGGAATTTGGAAGGAAGGCAGGAATTTGGAAAGGAGGAGAAAACTGGGTGAATTAAAGCCCCCTAATCTCATAGCTTGGATAGCTTTTACACTTGCATGGATTTTTACATTTCTGAGCTGCAACAACCACCAAAATGCCTGCAAAACTGAAAAGTGGTGAAACAGATGAACGAGCAGAGAGGGTATCACAGCACAAAGTTACTGCTCTGAAGCACCTCTGCCCTGCACAAAGGCTGCAGCTTTGGCAAGCTGTCACTGGCCAAACTGAAGTAGTTTTAATCCACCCAGGAGAACTTCATTGTTTTTTTTCATAGTGATAATTTTGTGTCATCCAGGACTACATCAAATTCCTGAAAGACATCAGGGAGAGAGATGTTCAGGGAACTGATCAGATACCTCATGTGTCATTTACAGCCTGCAGTTCAGGAGTCCACTAGAGCTCAGCCTACTCTTCAAACCCTCCAAGAGCCCTGAAATGCAACCCCTGCCCAACTCACTCCATCTGGTGTGCAAACAGCAAGCAATTTTTGCCTAAATTGGGGGAAAAAAAATCCCCAATTGTTTCTGTTCAAACAGTAATTAATCAGCTTGGACTGCACTGAAATGCTGAAATAGTGGTTCCTTGTGGACAGCTTCTTGGATGGAGTCTAAACTACTCTTGTCATGGTAACAGGAGAGTCAGACTTGTGCTCACCTCTGCATCTGTTCAGGTGTTACTAGAGTTTGTTTACATTGGTACATTTCTAATGCTAAATAAAGAGTGGCAGTGAGCAAGTGTGGTTCTTGGACCTCTCACCACCAACCTGCACTGCTTGGCTTTTCAGCTCACCCTCCACTGCTTTTGGACCTCTCCAGTGAGCCTTCTCCCCTGCTGAGCAGGGCACTGGTGATACCTGACCAGAGTATGCTTTCCAAAGGCAGCAGGCAAAGCCTCCCTTGCTGAGGTTCCTCCTGCCCACACACAGTCCTTTGGCACTATCCCAGCTGCCTTGGAGTGTGAGGCAGCCTCAGCTGTCTGCTGCC
Organism: Eubucco bourcierii; assembly: GCA_013396675.1. Lineage (NCBI taxonomy): Eukaryota > Metazoa > Chordata > Aves > Piciformes > Ramphastidae > Eubucco > Eubucco bourcierii. Next base: position 787,366 of record VWZE01016731.1, on the reverse strand, counting down.
ATGGCCTGAAGTTCCTAATGGGACTGAGAGAGGACACAAAGCCCAATGATGCTCTTCTCTTCCCTGTTATCAGGGGACTCAGAAGGCTCTCCCAAGGCAAGAGGAATTATTGTCCTGACTCACCCTTAATAAAACTCTTTGAAAGGCAGAATTATGGCACTTACCTTGACCAGGCTACTGCAGAGGACTCCTTTCCCATATTTTCCTTTGACTTTCTAGTGTTTACTTTTCAGCATAGTTTTAACATTCCCAAAATCATAGAATCACAAAACCAGTCAGGGTTGGAAGGGACCACAAGGATCAGCCACTTCCAAGCTCCCTGCCATGCCCAGGGACACTTCACACTAGATCAGCCTCATCCAGCCTGGCCTTAAACACCTCCAGGGATGGGGCCTCAAACACCTCCCTGGGCAACCCCTGCCAGGCTCTCACCACTCTCATGCTGAAGAACTTCCTCCTCCCCTCCAGGCTGAATCTCCCCACATCCAGCTTTGCTCCATTCCCCCCAGTCCTGTCACTACCTGAGAGCCTAAAAAGTCCTTCCCAGCCTTTTTGTAGCTCCCTTCAGATCCTGGAAGGCCACAAGAAGGTCATCTGGGAGCCTCCTCTTCTCTAGACTTCACAGCTCCAACTGCTTCAGTCTCCTCTCACAGCAGAGCAGCTCCAGCTCTCTGAGCATCCTCATGGCCCTTCTCTGGACACACTCCAGCATCTCCACATCCCTCTTGTCCCAGGGGCTCCAGAACTGGATGCAGTACTCCAGGTGGGGTCTCACCAGAGCAGAGCAGAGGGGCAGAATCACCTCCCTTGCCCTGCTGCCCACACTTCTCCTGATGCAGCCCAGGCTCTGGTTGCTCTCTGGGCTGCAAGTGCACACTGCTGCCTCATGTTGAGCTTCTTGTCCACCAGCACCCCCAAGTCCCTGTCCTCAGGGCTGCTCTCCAGACAGGAACTGCCCAGCCTGTATGTGTGGAGTTAGGGATTCCTACTGGTAAGAATTCATTTCTTTCCCAAGTAAGGTATAGACCCACCTGGGCTTTGAACATTTGATTTGCAGAATTCTGGCCCTCAACTTTCAGCTGTTTACATCCTGAGCAGCACTCCTAAATCTTGTTGTGAATTCCAGCACAGCTACTGTACCAACTCTTCTCTTTGGCAGCCATACTTGCAATGCCACAAAATTCCCAACATCTAGTGTCTTACAAGGCCTATTTCCTACCAAACAAAATAAAAATAAATAAAATCCACCCAGTTTTATTTACACTGATTGTGGTCTTTATGTATCTCCTATCAACTTCCTGGTGATTATGCCGAAGATTACTGCTGGCATTAGAATCCTAAAGTCACTTAGTTTTTTTTTTTTTTTTTTTTAGCTAACTTAACCTTTCTGTGTAGACAAGGCCTAGAACAAATTCTAGCAGTGTAAGCTGGATGTAGCTGGGTTTAAAAATTAATTCCAAAAACATTCACAGCTTTGCATAAATCAAAACATTTCTCGTTCCTTCCTGGAATGTCTCTCAGAAATGAAAAACCCTCTCCCTGCATGAGGAAAACCAATTCTTGCATGCAGATGCTCCCAAGGAGAAAGCTGATTAGTTCAGACTCAGAGCAGCAGAGAATGGCTCTAGCCCAAACACAAGGAAAACAAGATATGCTGGTATGTGCTGGGCATACCATGGGTGCATTTCAAATGCAACCTAACCAATAGGTTTGGAAAATTGTGGGCAGCACAGGAGAAACCTACAAAGCCTCACTTTGAAACCATTAAGATTCAATGGCAAAATGTTCTGCTCTAAAGTCAATTGCATCATGCTCAGAATTTAGGAGTTTAGCGTAGCAAATCTGACAGGAACTCCTCTCTTGCCCCCCAGTCCTACCTAGTTGCTGTGTGTCCCAGGACAGCAGTGTAAGTCCCTTGTGTTTGGCCTCACAGCACATCCATCAGGCAGGGAGGTGCTAATACTCTCACTCCACAAATGATGAAATAAAGCTTGGAGAGAGCTACTTCATATCCCTCAACAGACTTTTTGGCCAGTGCTCTACACTAGCTCCAGTGTAACTGCTACATATTTTATGCCCTTGTGCAAGTTTATGGCTCTTACTTGACTCCAAATATTCTGCCAGGACAGGCTCAGGCAGGAAGCATTCATCATCAGGAAACTGGGGTACCTCCTGACTGAGACCCAGCAACAGCAACACACTGCCCTGCAGCAGATCCAGTAAGGACTCAAAGCTTTTGTCTGTTGCAACTTTCTAGGACTTGTTTATCCATCATCTCAAAGGGTGGAAGCAAGGGAGGTCTGTTTTTGAAAGGGATTCTTGATCTTTCCCAGCTGAACTGGCTCTGCTCACTTGCTCCCTGGGATAGGACAAGGAGCAATGGATGGAAGCTGCAGCACAGGAGGTTCCAGCTCAACACAAGGGGAACTTCTTTCCTGTAAGGGTCCCAGAGCCCTGGCACAGGCTGCCCAGAGAGGTTGTGGAGTCTCCTTCTCTGGAGCCTTTCCAGGCCTGTCTGGATGTGTTCCTGTGTGCCCTGAGCTAGATTGTCTGGTCCTGCTGTGGCAGGGGGGATGGGCTGGGTGATCTCTTTGGGTCCCTTCCAACCCCTGACATCCTGTGAGCCTGTGAACTGGGGCTTCTGGATACCCTACCAAAGTTAAACCTCATAAAGTTCCCTCAAATTCATCATGCTCAGGTTGAGTGAGAAACCTTAAACCATGGACAAAGTCTGTCTGCAGAAGATGGAGAATTTCACAACCTGTTGTACAGTATTATTAGGTGCTTTGGGTCTCTGCAGAGGAGAAGCTTTTCCATTTGAACAACCCATCTCTCTGCACAGCTTTTTGATGTATGCAGCTCAAACGTTCCAATAAACCTATCCCAAAAGAGAGACAAAGAAATGAGGTGTCTGATCCAACAAGTGGTGCCAGGTGCAGTGGCTGGCAGCAGACACCTTGTCACCCCCTGGGTGCCTGATGCCCATGCATGGATTGAGTGGCAGAAGGACCATGGCTATGTACCAGTGCTCCACGCCAGCAGTGTCCCGGCCACAAGTGGGGCAGCATACAAATGAGGCTCTGTCTGCTGCACTTTGTCTAGCCCTAGATACCTGCTGCTGTGGAATGCTGCTGTCACTCTGCTGACTATCTGCCTGCCTGAGGATTAATAGGAAGTGTGGCAGAGAGCAAGGAGCTCCCATCACCACAGACATGGAAGGAAAGGAAGCTGAGCTGGAAAATCTACCTAGCCAGAAAAGCCTTGCGGGCAGCTACCAGACAGTGCCCTCGGCTTGGCTGTGTTTCGGTGGCTTGCTTTGCCATGTGTGTTAGCTATTCTCACAGACCATTTCTCCCACTTCACATGATTGTCTCTTGAAATCATCCCACCGAATTGGTGACACCACAGCTATTTCCATGGCAACTGGTTACTGTCAAACAGAGAGGCACTTGGAGGACAGCAGCGCGGGAGCGATACCATCAGCAATTTCAGTCCGGCCAGTGAATTCCAAGCCGGTGGAGAGGACATGCAGGGGCAGAAAGGCCAACACAATGAGCCCTGCACTAATCTGAGTGTTTTGTGATGAAAGTAGGAATAATGATCTCCAATCATCTGCAGCTAATGAACACTTCATTTGTTACATCCTTCAAATAATAATAATAATAATGTAAAACCCCCAACACCTTGAAGCAGCAGCAGCAAGCCTTAACAAGCCAAGGCCTGGGTTCCAGCCCACCGAAATCACCCTCCTGTGCTTCTGTCAGGTACCAATCAACAGCAATTCAGTCAGAGACAGTTTTAAGCAAAGCCAATTAACTTTCTGTCTATTCCAAAATGAATTCTCTTCATTTAGCAAGAAAATGCCATGCCAAGATTGGCTAAAAGCATTTGAGTGTGATACCCATGGCGGGGAACAGTCCACCAGGTTTGTGTTTGTTTGGGGGTCGGTGGGGCTGAGGGGGGGTTTGCTTGGTTTGGCAGTAGCTGTTGCTGCTGTTGTTTTTAGTTTGGGTTTGGTTTGTTTTCTTACATGTTTTCTCTTCAGTGGTGCTCTCCATCACAAATATCTGAAAAACAAACGTGAAATAAAACAGAAATGTGAGTGGATGCCAGTGAAAATCTAGGAACTGTCACACAGAGCCTCAGGGAGGCTTTGCAGCCACTTAAATGATGAAAGGACACACTTGAGACAAGGATGATTCACTTGGTTATATGTATAATCAATTACCAAAGACTCTCAAATAAGATAGCAACAAGACTGCTATCTCCTTCCTTTTAGCTGTATCACACAAGTGCCAGCTCCACTTCCAGGTCCTCCTGCCACCAGCCTTAGGTCTAAGTGACACAAACCCAAATATGTGAGCTATGGTTTATGTCTTAACGCCCTCTGAACGTTATGTTGCTGGTGATGTTTGGTTTCTTTCCTGCAAGCTGCCAGAAAACTGCCTTGAGTCCTACACCTGGTGTGTTACAGCAACCGCTTTTATCTGGAACCCAACTGCTTGTGTGGCTTCTGCACGGCCTTTGTGCCATGTGGCAAGTGAAGCAAAGACGACAGAGAAGCCACCTTGCTTATCAAGGTCCTCGCAGGTGTAAGCAGGTGTCATAGCTGAAGGTGTGCTGGGTTACACCAGAGGAGGATGGAGCCTTTTGACCTTTACATTTTTATTAGCAGATCTCTGTCATCCCCAGTATAATCTAGAGGCTCTTCTTCTACCCCTTTGTCTTCCAGGAAACATCTGAAATAAGCACTGTGCTCTCTGGAGACAGAGAAAAGACTTTTCATCATCCAAAGCCCTGTCAGGGAAGTAATTACCTGAGTGTGTATGCTCACACGGGCTTGCCTCTATCACTCACAGCAAACATGAGGACAAATGCTGATCACCAGCCACTGCACTTTCCTGCTTGCATCTGCAGGTAACTGAACCGAGCTGATACTTCCAGATTAGCTGTGCTCCACAGCACACAGCCCAGCTTTGCATTGCAAGGTGAGACCTGGAACATTGGGTATCCTATTGATTACCCCCAGCAAGGGTCTTACGATGGCTAAGGTTTGTAATTTCTGGGGTTTGGGGTTTTTTGTTGGGTTTTTTGGGGGTGGGTTTTTGGTTTTTTTTGTTGCTGTTTGGGGTGGGGTTTTTTGGTTTTGCTTTTTATTTGGGGGTTTGTGTGTGTTTGTTTTGTTGGGGTTTTTTTTTTTTCTATCAGGTGAAATAATTCTATTTCCAGGCAGAGCTGTGTAACCAAGACTGCCTTTTCACCCACAATTCCAGGCTTAACTCCATTTGCTCTTTTGATTTCCCACTGATGAATTTACAAAACATGTTTGCTAGGTTAAAAAAAAAAAACAACCCAGCATTTCAGCTCTAATTCCTGCTCCCTTTGAGTAACGTCTCCTCAATGAAATGCTGCAGAAAGCAGCATTTGTTATTTTGAAAGCGTGGCTTTTGGTGAGGCTTCTGTCACAAATGGGACGTTTAGCATTGGAGTCACCGCTAGAGCAGACGGCGGGCAGGGCTGGCAGCGCGGCGCAGCGAGGCACACAACCTGTTTCATCAATGAGCTCCCCGACAATCGATACAATCTCGGGGAGAAAAGCTCTCCTCCTTGCCCGAACGGCAACTGAGAGGCACCACACAACTTTTATCTGTGGGGATGACGAGGCTTCTTTCATCTCGAGCAGCTACTAAAGCAAAGCCCCTTTCAAAGAGCCACATTGGCAGGTGATGACAGTGGAAGTTGAAAGGGTTGTTTAGAAGGTTTTATTTTGACTGCAGTAGGCTGGGAGAGAGGAGCTGTGCTTTAAACAACTCATTCTGAGAAACGTCTTGGTGCAGCCAATTAATGGCAGCGCTTGGCTCCACGGAAAAGAGAATGACAGATTCTCAGGAGCTGCAGCAAGAACTGCTTTCTGCAAGGTTTGCCTCTCAGATGCAGTCTTTGCTCTGTTTCTTAGGGGTCTCCTGTTTCAGAAGGAGCCTAGTTTATCATGGCACCCGTTACTCTGGCTATTAGTTGAAGTAGTTTCAGATCCAGCAGCATTCCTTTTGAAAGCAGAAGGAGCTGACACACCTTTCCCCCCTTAAATTTTCTGACTCATCTGTATTTTGCACCTACTCCTATTCACAAGATTGGGATAAGCAAAATGCCTCAGGAAAAGCAAAGTAGCTTTGTCTCTAAAACAAAAAAAAAAGAAGCCTGAAACCATCCAGCTCTGCAAGGCATTTTGATCACAGGATGTCAGAGGCTGGAAGGGACCTCCAAAGCTCATCCAGTCCAACCTCCCTGCCAGAGCAGGACCTCCTAGACCAGATCACACAGGAACATGCCCAGGCAGGTTTTGAATATCTCCAGAGAGGGAGGCTCCACAACCCCCCTGGGCAGCCTGTTCCAGTGCTCTGTCACCCTCACAGGAAAAAAAAAAATGCTCCTCATATTTAAACAAAACTGCCTATGCCTCAGAAGGGAGGGTGACACTAGACATAAACCAGCTAAATGGGAGCTCAAGCCACAGCACTGCCCACTGAGCAGTTACTGGGAAAGCTGCAGCCACCTCTACAAGTCTGAGAGCTGAAGCCCTGAGCAGGAGAGTCCACTCAGAGTCAGGAAGTAACAACAAGACCATGTCCAGAAAAATCAGGCTGCAGATGGAGACAAGCCAGGTGCAGCCAAAAGGAGCAGTAAATCATGGCTGTGATCCCTCCTTGGCAGGAGGTCTTAAGGTTAGATTCATCAGCAACTGGCCTGGTGCCACATGAGTGGAAAAGATACACAGGGGCATTTCCCAAGGACACAGCAGCCTTGCCTCTCATCTTTGCATCAGAACAGACCAAAGGCCCAAGGGCTGACGGAGGTCTGGCTCAAAACAGGCACAGAAGCAGACTCCATAGAAAGCTGAGGGAAGTGTAACTCAAATATCCTTGTTGGAAGGCACAAACACACCTTTTGGATATCTGCAGAGGAAATGTATTGGCTTGAATTGGTGAATTGTTCAATGCCCAGAGAATTGCCATGGGAATCTCCATGGTTTTTTTGAACAAATAGACATACTCCAAAATTCTGGATGGAAAACAAAGAATTCTTTGGCTGGAAGTTCCAACCATTTCAGATTTCAAAAGGTGTTTTCAGTTGATGTTTCTAACAGAGAGGCTTCCCTCACTCTTGTTTTGAATTGGATACTTCCCCTGCACTTTCTTGTTCAGTCAGAAAGAGAGGGGAATGAATTTTATGTCGAGCAAAATGTAAACTTTCATTTATCCTAAAAGTCCATCCACATGACTTTGTTTTTTTGGTTTTATTTTTCCCCTCCATGTTTTAACTAGAGACTGATAGGTCTGGCTGGGATTACAGCTCTTTCTAAAAATTATCCCAGAGTAATTTTGGCAAGATTTGCCTCTCTCCCCCCACCCCCACCACCTTTTCCTGGCAAGAGATTCTGATTGTCACTTGCAGCACTGGGTTTCCTTGTGCCGTTTCACTGAGGCTCACCGTTGACAAGCTATTATTACTTATGCAAATCACTTAACTTCTACTTCATCATCTTCTTAGTCAAAGAGGAATAATTTCCTAGGTCAGGGAAGATTCCTGAAGAATATTTATTAGGCAATTCAAAGAGGGGAAGCATGGCTCCACTGACACTAGCACACAGTTCATGGAATGCTGTCTGTTTCTTGATACACTCCTTACTAACAGGGATAAGAATCAGACCTTTACGGCGATAAACACCAAAGGTATTTATTATTTAATCTGCTCCCAAACCTCCCAATTACAGCCAGTGTTTGTGTTCCTAATATCTGAGCCCTGAGCAGTGCATATTCATCCATATGCATTGGGACTTTTAAGTCTACCCAAACGTGGTGCTTCTCAGTGCTCGTGAACCATATAAAACGAGCTCGGCTGAAGTTTATTTTGATTCTAACACAGGCTCAAGAAAGCCCCAAAGGAGACTTTGTATAAAACTGACAAATCTTTAACTATGCTCAAGATGTATTTTTCTTTCCATTTTTGTACCTGTTGGTACAGTATAATTGCAATCCTTCCTCCCTGGAGGATAAATCAGAAGATCATGACAGTACAATTGGAAGCAGTCAGGCATCTTCCACAGATTGATATGTTTTGCTTCACTCGCTCGAGTCCCCCTGCTGCTTTCCCACTTTTATCTCCAGATTCTCTTGGTCTGACTGTTTCATACCATACCCTGAGAGTGAGAGATGCCAACGGCAAGCTCCACGCACAGAAACCTTGCGGCGGACACAAACACCACCAGGCAGCGTTCCGCAGGATCTTTCCTGCGTGCCCTAACTGCTGAAAGACAATAGAGTTATATTAGCCACTGCTTGAAGCCTGAAGTGCCAGGAGTAAAATGCGTATTTGTCTGAAGCCATCAGTTCTGAACAGCATCAAATTGTTATGAAGAGCGCTGTGAAAATGAATTTGTGGAGCTGCATTTTGTCATGCAGCAAATGAGCTCCCAAACTGGGGGTGTCAGGCAGTCCTGACTCATCAAGTTACAGCTTACAGCACACAGTACAGCAGAGAGCTGCTGGTAAACGGAGAACTTTGGAAGGGGACCACCACAGGTTCTGAGCAGGCCTGCAGAAGATGTCTGAGCATGACTGAGTACAGCAGCCAGGGGAAATGGAGACCAGCAGGTGCATGTGTTAGCTTTTCACTGAACGTAGTTGTGCAGCTGATTCACACCTGGAAGGTGCCCAGAGAAGGGCAGCAAGGCTGGGGAGGGGCCTGGAGCACAGCCCTGTGAGGAGAGGCTGAGGGAGCTGGGGGTGTGCAGCCTGCACAAGAGGAGGCTCAGGGCAGAGCTCATTGCTCTCTGCAGCTACCTGAAGGGAGGTTGGAGCCAGCTGGGGTTGGGCTCTGCTGCCAAGCACCCAGCAACAAAAGGAAGGGACACAGCCTCAAGCTGTGCCAGGGGAGGTCTAGGCTGGATGTTAGAAGGAAGTTCTTGGTAGAGAGAGTGACTGGCATTGGAATGGGCTGCCCGGGGAGGTGGTGGAGTGCCCATCCCTGGAGGTGTTGAAGCAAAGCCTGGATGGGGCACTTAGTGCCATGGTCTGGCTGATTGGCTAGGGCTGGGTGAGCTTGAAGCTCTCTTCCAATCTGGTTGATTCTATGTGCAACTTTATAAGAAGTTGAATTGCTTTTCTACAGCACTTCAAGGACACAAGTGTGTCCTTATGAACAGCCTACAGATCCCAAGCAAGTGGCCCTAGCTGGACTGCTCCAACATCTGCTGAAAACAGCATCAAGTTCATTTGATTTCAGCGGGACAAGAAGCCTGTCCTAGAACCAAAAATGTTAAGAGTCAAGTACACCTTGTCTAGAATCCTGAGTCAAGAGGAGTGTGGTCAGCAGGTTGAGAGAAGTGATTCTGCCCCTTTGCCCTGCTCTGCTGAGGCCCCAGCTCAATCACTGCATCCAGTTCTGCTGTACCCAGCATCAGAAGGGCACAGAGATGCTGGAAAGAGTCCAGAAGAGGCCACAAAGATGATCCAAGGGCTGCAGTAGCTCTGCCATGAGGATGGGCTGAGGTAGCTGGGGGTGTGCAGCACGGAGAGAACAAGATTCCAGGGGGATCTCAGAGCTGCCTGCCAGTGCCTGAAGAGATCCTGCAGGAAGGCTGCAGACGGACTTGTGCTGAGGGGGTCTAGAGACAGGACAAGGGGGAATGGTTTGAAGCTGAGGCAGAGCAGGGTTAGAGTGGAGCTGAGCAAGAAGTTCTTCAGTAGGAGGGTGGTGAGAGTCTGGCACAGGCTGCCCAGGGAGGCTGTGGCTGCCTCCTGCCTGGGGGTGTTGCAGGCCAAGTTGGATGAGGCCTTGAGCAGCTGAGTCTAGTTGAGAGGTACCCCTGGGCATGGTGGGGAGGGAGGAGGTGATGAGCTCCGAGGGTTTTTGCAACCCTAAATATTCTGTGATTCTATATAAACAATTCTGTCTTTAAAGGAATTTAAAAAACAAAAACCAAAATCCAAAGCCAACTATGAATCAGATGTGCAACACTAATTCATTCTCAGATACCACTCAGGAGAGCTAAAGTCTCAGGTACTAATAACCACTCAGTTACTAGCCCCTTGGTCTAAAATCTATTCATTTCCATGCACCTGTTGCATGGATAGGATAAAACTATTTTTTTCCCTGTGTCCCTCATTCTGTTAAGGTTTAAGTACTTGAAGAAATTCTTCCCACAAGCTGTGCTAACTTACTTGCTAAGTTTGCTCACCAATGTAATGAAATTGAATAAAAGAAAAATATCCCCCACCCATGCTCATTCTGAACAGCAAAGCAGGGCCAGACTAGGGCAGCCTCAGCATTGATTTGTGCTAAAGATAATGAAATCTGAAAGTCTGGAGTGATAGGGTTGTTTATGGCAAGTTCAGCTCTGTGAAATAATTGCATCCAAGTTCCCATAAACATAAAAGAGAGACATTCTGCTGCAGCTGGCTGAAAGGATGGTTTGAGACATTCTGCTGCAGCTGGCTGAAAGGATGGTTTGATTAAGGTACACAGGTAACAGTTGCAGCTTCAGAAGAACTTCAAAAGACTATCAAGGAAATCAGGGAATTTTAAAGACAGAATACAATTTCCAAGCTCAAAAGCATTATTTTTCCTCAAACATGTCATTTAGATTATATGCCAGAAGCCCATAACAAACCTCCCCCAAAGAAATAACAGCTCTCTGCACGCATTAGGGCTGTTCAACACCCCATTTAAATACAATTGCTGGCCCTCTGCCAGAAGCCAGGCAGCATTGCTTTCCATAGCAACAGCAAGAGAAAGGTCAGGACAACACTTCTGCAGGAAAGCCTGCCCTCAAGAAGGATTCAGAATTACATTGTGGATTACATGCTTGGGAAATATGGCACTTACCAGGTAAAATTTGTCTGCATTATCCTCCCCTTCCTCTTGGGATTTGTTCCTTGTGTTTGCAGAGCACACACCTGGCTCCTTTTATACCATTCCCCCCCAGTATTTAGTCAGAGTAAAGCTGGTCCAACTGCTCCTTTAGCAAGTGTGTAAGTGAGAAGCAGCAAATGTTCCTCGTTAATTCATTGAGAGCATAGCTCAGGATGTATTTAATTAAAAGCAATGAACTGAGCTAATCTACCTAGCTCCTTTTATTGGATTTGGTCTAGTAAGCAGCCTTTTAGATACCAGAATACTTAAAGGACAATGTATTGTTGTTCTCCAGCTTTCTGTTTGTTTGTTTGAATCTTTTGCCAAAGTATTTATATTGTTTGCCTGCTGGCAGAAAAGCAAATAGGCTCTTTCCTAACCTTGTTTTAGGCTCTGCTAGGAGCTAGTTAGTTAGTGTGTATGAGTGGCAGACTAATAGCATCTGGTTTTGAAGAGTAAGCTTGCAAAAACATATGTAGATGAGTCACTTTGATCATGTGAATGATTTCATTCAACTTCTGCTAAGTGCCTTGAATCACAGTCTCCCTTGGAATCATAATCCAGGGAGAACAATGTTATTAGCCCAATAGAAGTGCTAAAATGGTTCAGGTAGCAGGCCTAATTGAAAGCTTTTAAAATGTCAAGATTTCCTTAAGGACCTCAGGAGGCTGTGAAGAGTTCCCTGAATATTGAGGTCTTTTTAAAAAGCCCTGGAAGGGAATCCTGAGTGCTCAGGAACAGCCGCTGCATTGGCTGTGACTGGTTTGTCCAGGACAGCAGCACTGCCATCGAACCAGGGGATCACCAACAGCAGTCATTACCCCCAGAGAAGAGCAGGAGAAACCCAGAGCTTTGCTTTCTAGCCTGGAGCCAGCTTGCTATGGTCAGGGCAGGCAAGGACCTCAGAGCTGCCTACCACTGCCTGAAGGGATCCCCCAGGAAGGCACCAGAGGGACTTTTGCTAGAGACAGGCCAAGGGGGAATGGTTTGAAGCTGAGGCAGAGCAGGGTTAGATTGGAGCTGAGGAAGAAGTTCTTCAGTAGGAGGGTGGTGAGAGTCTGGCACAGGCTGCCCAGGGAGGCTGTGGCTGCCTCCTGCCTGGGGGTGTTGAAGTTCAGGATGGCTGAGACCTTGAGTAGCTGAGTCTAGCTGAGAGGTGTCCCTGGGCATGGTGGGGAGGGTGGAGGAGATGAGCTCTGAGGTCCCTTCCAATGAAAGCCTTCTGCAGTTCTGGTTTTGTTCAGTCAGGGCCAGTCCCTGAGCTCTCAGCAGAGGAAGTTTGCCTCATTTCAGTTTTAAGACATTTGAGGAAGCTGACCCAGCCAGAGACCCTCCTGTTTCTTGGTACCTTGTGTCTTATCTGAGGAAAACAATAAATTCATCTGCTGTGTTCCTCCTGGAGTGAGCTTCAATTTTATTATCATTAATTAAAACATCTTACTGCAAACCGAGCTCCTGCTTTTACTGAAGATAATGAAAATTGTCAGTGGCACAACTCATGTCTTTAGCAAGTGAAGGAGAGAGTGACAGATGTACAGGACGTGGGGATGCAGCAAAGGCAAAGCAGGGTAAGTTATGGCTTACAGAATTATATCTACTCTTATGGTGGAAGTTACACCAGTGATTTATCTTGAACAACGGATCCTTTTTTTCCTCTAACAGTTGAGCTGTTAATCTAATGCAGGCAGTAACTCAGGGTTTGGGTTTTTTTTCCTTTTCTGTTCTCTTACTCCTGACATCCACATTTCTGCAGTGGTTATTTGTTTTTTGCAGCTCTAGGTGATGAAATTCGCTTGCTGGCAGTAGTAGGGAAGATTCTAGCAAGTCTTCCATCTTTATTTCATTTCAGTAAATCAGAGCAATCCCCCAAGTCCGTCATAAAAAAGAATTTGACAATTTATCAATGAAACAACTCAGATCCTAGGTTCCCATAATCGGATTTTGAAGTCTTTTGACCAAAATTGTTTCTTTCTGCAGCGTCTTGCACGAGAACAGCTGAGATAAATGTAACAAGCGCCAGCTAAACCTTTCAATAAAGTTAAACCTACTTACATTACAGCTTTAATATTAAAGACCAACAAATCTGATGTTTGTTGAAAGCAATTTTGCCAGAAGAAAAAACAGCAGGCAGGTCAGCAGAGACGGCGTGGCAGCTCTCAGGGGCCTCTGGCTTCTGCCAGGGTTCCCTACGCTGGCTTTTAAACATCAAGAAACCATCCTGTGAGGAATACCAGCAACAACCTGGCTCCTTTCTAGCAAGCTGGGAATGCCAGCAACAGCCTGGCTCCCTTCTAGCAGGTTGGGAATGCCAGCAACAACCTGGCTCCCTTCTAGCAAGTTGGGAATGCTAGCAACAACCTGGCTCCCTTCTAGCAAGTTGGGAATGCTAGCAACAACCTGGCTCCCTTCTAGCAAGCTGCTAAAGCCTGACCTTGTACACCTGCATATATCAACTCATCTCTTACCATCTGAATCATCATCAACTATCTGAAGGGTGGGGAGCAAGAAGCAGGGGCCAGGCTCTGTGCAGTGGTGTCCTGTGATAGGACAAGGAGCACTGGACACAAACTGGAACCCAGGAAGTTCCACCTCAACATGCAAAACTTCTTTGGTGGGAGGGTGCTGGAGGCCTGGAGCAGGCTGCCCAGAGAGGTTGTGCAGTCTCCTTCTCTGCAGACTTTCAAGCCCCACCTGGACGTGTTTCTGTGTGACCTACCCTGGGTGACTCCACTCTGGCAGGGGGTTGGACTGGATGATCTCCAGAGGTCACTTCCAACCCCCACTTACCTACCTATCTGTTAGTGGATTAGAGGCTCTGTAGCCTCTCCACACAAAACCCATAGCACCACTAAACATGCACACCTAGTGTCTTGTTTAACAGCTAATCAATGTGTATTAGTGGCCTTAATTTGGTTTGCAAGGACTGCTAACTAGGAACAGGAGCACCTGTGGTACTCACCCCTGAGAGACATTTCCATAGCTTACTCCTCCCATGGCAGAACGATCACAGAACTTAGAGGGGAAAAATAAATGTCATGGGCAGCTGTGTCCAAAGCACAACTCCAGAAAAAGCAAGTGGGAGGTTCTGGAGCAGGATTTGCTCTGGAGACAGGGTTCCATCTGGCAGATGTAGCTCAGTCTGTGTCTCTGGCTTTTATAGCAATGACAAGTGTGCTGGTGAGGGATACTGAATCAGCTAAGCAAGCAAGATGCTGTTGAAGCAGGAACTAGAATTTTGTTCTGTATTTATCTTCTGTACAAACATTTTCTCCCAGTCTTGTGGCTAAAGGCTCAACCTTCTCTGTCAGCCAATAGAGTCTTGTTTTGGTGTCAGGATTAGAGCTGGGAGTCAAGATGTATCAGGGTGAAGCTGTGTGCTCTGCAGGAACAGAAGGGCAGCCAGCCTGCATTTTCACATCTCCTGCAGGGAGCTGCACTCAGAGACACAGAGAACCCAGGAATGGGGAATTCTTCCTGCCAAAGAGCCAGAGTGACTGCTGGAGTGTGTGAACCCTCCTGGACCTTGGAAACCCTAAGCCAGCACAGCCACACAGAGATGCAGTGTGGAGAACGACTTTGTCCTCTCCACAGCTGAATACTCTCAGGTCTGGGGACCACACAAATAATGCCTAACCACTCTAGAACTGAACTCCAGGGGCAGTAACTGGGCAAGAATGAAGCTTTTCAGCCTGCAGATTCCTTCTCCCTCTTCTGTGTTTGTTGTATCCTCTCGTCACACAGTAACAACTTACCGACTGCAGCCTCCCTAAGTGATGCAATAACTTTAGCCTCCTACCTTTGCCCCAGATGAAACAGAGATACTCTATAACCATGGTACTCTCCCAAGGCCAGCTCCTGTCACTCTCTTTTCCAAGTGCTCCTGCCCCTGTTGTTTCATCTCCAGCAATTTTCTCTGTCAGCATCACACACTATTGTGACTCCACTCCCTCACTTCACTTCTACTTTCATGACCCTTCAGTTCTTGGGCGTCTTCTTCCAGTTCCATCAAAGCCAACAAGAGAAATCCTTGTTGGCTTTAGCAGGAACTCATCAGGACCTAGCGAAACAGTAACTTTGATGCTACCCCACTTGTTTGCATGCTTCCTCCCAGCCATTTCCCTCGATCCAGAAATCATCCTCTAGCCCAGGTTAATTCCTACTTCACAGAGATCGCAGCACTCAGCTAGTGCCAGTGATGCTGAACACAAAGCAATGCTATCAGACTGACAGCCTACCTTTTGTTTCCCTCTGAAAGGCTGCTGAATCGGGTGCACTGCCAGTTACTGCCAGAGCATCCAACCCAGGACCCTGAACTGATCAGGATTCAGAACACCCCCAGAGCAGCAGAGGTTGTGCAAGTCACTTAGACCTGGCTGGAAGGCTGAATAGATTCACGAAGCTTTTTTTTCTATGCTGATTCGCTCACCAAAAATACAATTCTAAACTTTAATTGAATCCAAGACATAGTTTTGTGTGAGAGAAGCAGTTCTGCCTGCTCCAGAACTCACTCAGCATAAACCCTTTACTTCCAGCTGCCAAGCAGCCCAAATAAGAGTCAGCAACGAACCTTGCTCTTCACCTGCTGTTAACTGCTCAACTACTATCTGGTTTTATCTAGGACATGGTTCTCAATTTTAATTTCAAAGGCAAATACTCCTTGGATATTTTTTAAGGAGAAATAAGGCTCTTTAAGAGTAGAGCAAGTATTTCATCACACTGAGTGTGGCATTTTGAATTTAGATTTTCAAGGGAGACATCAGTCCCTAAACAAAGTCAGGCTTGTCTCCTAAACAAGCCAAAGCCTCAGATCCTGTACCATGGGGGGACAAGTGTCAAGAGAACCTTACACACTTTCCATCGTGTGAAGATTGTTGTTTTCATTGCACTTCACTCTCACCCTACCTATGCCACACCTGGCCAAACACTTCTGTCCTTTCCTTTCTTCATCCTCAAAGATCCCCAAGACTCCCCTACCCCTGCTACATTTTACAAATCTAAGCCTTTGTTGGCATCTTTTAAACACAGGAGATTGCTCTGGAGGAAGGAAAAGAAAGCCTCAAACTTTATGAAGTTGTAGAAGAAACAGCAGTGACAGCAAGCTGCTGCAGCAAGCTATGAGCTCGGTACTTTCCAAAGGCTTTGTGTATTCGGCACCTGCCAAGCAGCTCAGCCCCAAGCATCCTCCTGCTGGTGCGGCGCTAGCGCAGGCAGGCTGAAGGAGCGAAGCATCCCAGTGCTGCTCATTGCCTGGAACACTTGCAATCAATTACCGTTGCTGTTCTGCTGTGAAAAGTCCAAATGCCCTGCCTCACCGGGATGATAATGGTATGGTTTGTATGTAATTGTCCATCAGACCACAGCATAAATCTCTGAGCAGCAGTTCTGAGGCATTCAAATTAATTTCTGCTGTTTAAAATTCTAACCATAGTAGGTAAGAGTATGTTTTCCCTTACCCACAGAGGGGTGTTTTATACATGTCAATGTTTGTTTCCCTGTGTTTTAGCAGAGAAGATGAGCTGTGCCTCCACTGCATGAACAAAATCTAGGCCAGCTAAAACCTAGAGAGTAACAGTCTTGTTTGAAGGAAGCACTGCAAAAACAAGGCTAGGCTCAGGTCTGCTAAGATGAGATTGTTTGCCTCAGACTGCATTTAGAAGGGAGATGTGGAAGGGAAAAGGATTGCAAAGGAAATACTTTGCTTATGTCCAATTTTTTTCTGGAAAGATATTCAGTGGTGCCCTTTGTAGCTGGGATGGAGGTTAGACAGAGTTTCTCAGCCTGCTGAATTAGAGAATTCTTTAACCTTTAGGGGAAAAAAAATTCAATCAATATATTATACTTAACTATTGCCACAACAAGTTGGTTTTTTTTTTTTTTCTTGGCAATAAAGTTAAACTATAATTCACTTATTCACTTATTGCTTCTAATTCCCATCATTTTATTTCCTAGTTAGTGTGAGTGGGAAAGGATCTGCTTCAAACTACATACATTTCATTTTGCTTTCCTGTCTCTTTTCTGGTGTTTTGCTGACCGCCAGTGCCAGTTGGACCACAGATTGACAACCACTGGCAGAATGTTTCCCAGGGTCACACACACTACCCAGAGCCACTGACTGCTTTGAATGCTGTTTATTATTTCTCCCAAAGTGACATTTAGATGCTATAACAGAAGACTCTATTGTAATACATAAAAAGAGAGGGAGTTTTAGATAGATCAGCTGCGAATGTGTGGAGCACTGCTGGGTAAGGAACTGGCTGGATGGTTGCACACAGAGAGTGGTGATCAAGGGCACAATGTCCACCTGGACACCAGTGCCAAGTGGCATCACTCAGGGGTCAGTGCTGGCACCAGTGCTGTTTGACATCTTTGTCAGTGCCATGGACAGAGGAATCAGTGCAGCCTCAGCAAGTTTGCAGATGGCACCAAGCTGTGTGGCACAGTCACTTGCTAGAGGGCAGGGATCCATCCAGAGGGACCTGGACAGGCTGGAGAGCTGTGCCCAGGTCAACCTCATGAAATTCAACAAGGCCAAGTGCAAGGTCCTGCATCTGGGTAGGCACAATCCCAAGCACAACTCCAGGCTGGGTGGGGAATGGCTGAGAGCAGCCCTGAGGAACAGGCCCTGGGGGTCTGGGATGATGAAAAGCTCAACATGAGGCTGCAGTGTGAGTGCAACCCAGACAGCAACTGTGTGCTGGGCTGCAGCAAGAGCAGTGTGGGCAGCAGGGCAAGGGAGGGGATTGTGCCCCTTTGCTCTGCTCTCCTCAGACCCCACCTGCAGTCCTGTGTGCAGTTCTGGAGCCCCCAGCACAGGAAGGACATGGAAGTGTTGGAGTGGGTCCAGAGGAGGCCACCAAGATGCTGAGAGGGCTGCAGCAGCTCTGCTGTGAGGACAGGCTGAGAGAGTTGGGGCTCTGCAGCCTGGAGAGGAGAAGGCTTCCAGGAGACCTTGGAGTGGCCTTGCAGTATCTGAAGGGGGCTAGAGGAAGGTTGGGGAGGGACTATTGAGAAGGTCTGGGAATGCCAGGAAGAGGAGGAATGGGTTTGGACTGTCAGAGAGGAGATTGAAACTGGATGTTAGGAGGAAGTTGTTTGCAGTGAGGGTGGTGAGACACTGGCACAGGTTGCCCAGGGAGGTTGTGGAGCACAGAATCAACCAACATGATCAAAGATCATATTCAGTGCTTCTGTGCTCCACAACCTCCCTGGAGGTGTTCAAGGCCAGGCTGGATGAGTCCTTGAGTGACCTGTTCTATGTTGCTGCCTATCATGATCTTTGAGATCCCTTCCAACCTAAACCATCCTGTGACTCTCAGAACTGAACAGACAGAAAGAGGTGTGAATCAGTTTGCCAAAGAGCAATATTGTAGAAGAGGAACAGAAAATATAGCTACAGAAACACAGTGAGGATTTTTTTTTTTTTTGCTGAGAGTCCTTGAAACCTGTCTTGCAGAAGCAGAACTAGTCAAAGCTGCCAGAGCTGGGAGGACACAGCCAGGCTAGCTTCAAACCTGGAAGCTGCTGTTGCTATCAGCACTGTGTTAGACACCTTGCAGAGGAGCTCGCCACCTCGGGCCAGTACAGCTGTACTGCTTTTGAGGCTCTAGCTAATACATCTTTCCAACACTGCATTATTCATTGTGGACATTCAGCCCTGGCTTGGCATTAACCCAAGGATTTCTGCCTGACACATTTTCTGCAGTACAGAAAAGCCCCCAGGAAGCCTGCAAAAGAGCTATAAAGTCAGGCGCAGGGCGGCTGAGCTTCAGCTCACTGCCTTAACCACAAAGCTGTCCAGCTTCTGAGCACAGAAGGGACCCCAGAGCTCATCTGCTCCCCCCTCCCCGCCATGCCCAGGGACACCTCTCAGCTAGACTCAGCTGCTCAAGGCTCATCCAACCTGGCTTGCAACACCCCCAGGTAGGAGGCAGCCACAGCCTCCCTGGGCAGCCTGTGCCAGACTCTCACCACCTCCTGTTGGAGAACTTCTTCCTCAGCTCTAACCCTGCTCTTCCTCAGCTTCAAACCATTCCCCCTTGGCCTGTCTCTAGACACCCTCAGCACAAGTCCTTCTGCAGCCTTCCTGCAGGATCCCTTCAGGCACTGGAAGGTTGTAAGGCTGTCCCAGAGTCTTCTCCATGCTGCACACCCCAGCTCACCATTTATATACAAACTGCACTTTTTGTCCCATCTGGTATTACTCTAGAGTAAATTTTAGCTTAGAGTGAATACAGCTGGCAATGACAGTCATTAGCTGGGTGGTTTATACACACATACTGTGTCACAGACTCATAGACTGGCTCAGCTGGGAGGGACCTCAGAGCTCATCTCTTCCACCCTCCCCACCACGGGCAGGGACACCTCTCAGCTAGACTCAGCTGCTCAAGGTCTCATCCAACCTGGCCATCAGCACCCCCAGGCAGGAGGCAGCCACAGCCTCCCTGGGCAGCCTGTGCCAGAGTCCTGGCTTATTTTATCAGGTACTCAGCATAGGACATGACATATATCAGCTCAGATGGTAATTCCTATGTAATATCCAAGAGGAAAGAAGAGAGAAGCACTTCGTGACCTCGCTCAATTCCTTGCATAGATTTCTGTAAACAGAGAGAAAAAAAATGCAGTTTTTCAGAAGAAGAACTGTAAAGCACACCTGTTTTACAAATACAAGCAAGGAGGGGAGAGAAACGGAGCAGGGGAGAGCATGTTGGCAAGGGTTTTGAAGTAACAGTGCTCCTCTTTCCATAAATGTTTAGACAACTGTAAGGCTAAATGTGAAAGCCAACACAGCTCTCTACATGTAGGATGTTAATGTAAGGAAGCAGTAATGAAATCTCTGGCAAGGCTTCACTTCTTGTCCTGTGCTCGGTGCTGCTGACCACATTGTAAAAAGCCTGGTTTCTCAAAACTGTGGTGAGAAGGAAAGAGAGTTGATCCTAGCAGTAAAAGTTATGAGCTGTGAAGACGTGAATGGAAAAGGTCTCCTCCTGAAACAGTCTATGGACAGGCAAAATAACCCAGGCACAAATATTAAAGTGTTGAAAGTGATTTCAGACTAAAAAAATAACTAGATAGAGACATGCAGGAGAATGTGAGGCATTGCTTCATTCTTACTAATTCTTCCTTACTTCATTTGTTGTCTGCTTTTTATCAATGACTATACCCAGGGACCACAAGGAACCTGTGTGTCAGTTCTGCTGCTCGCTCATTAACAGCAGCACTGCAGGTCATCCAGGAACACCACGGCGCTGGGGGCTGGACTGCCAGCAAGCAAAGCAGGGCAAAACAGAGCCAGGTCACTCGCTGTGACTGCAGAGGATCAATGATGCTTTCAGTAAAGGCATCTCCTGAGAGGGGAACAGGAACTGAACACAAACCCAGATTGCTTTTTCTCTATCCTTCTGTAAAAGTCGTGTGGGAGACACTGGTGACAGTTCTACAGAAGGCAGGTAGCAGACCAAATCTTGACACAGCTTGAAGAGGGCAGATTGAGCCTGGAGATTAGGAAGAAATTCTTGATAGTGAGCTTCCATTCACTAGAATGAATAGAGAGTGGGGAGACACTGGCACAGGTTGCCCAGGGAGGTTGTGGGTGCCAGGTTGGGTGAGCCCTTGAGTAACCTGGTCTAGTGGAAGGTATCACAGTCTCACAGTATCACCAAGGTTGGAAGAGACCTCAAAGATCATCAGGTACAACCCATTACCACAGACCTCCAGACCAGACCATGGCACCAAGTGCCACGTCCAAACCCGCCTTGAACACCTCCAGGGACACTGACTCCACCACCTCCCTGGGCAGCCCATTCCAGCAGCCAATGACTCTCTCAGGCAACAACTTTCTCCTCACCTCCAGCCTAAACTTCCCCTGGCACAGCTTGAGACTGTGTCCTCTTGTCCCTGCCCATGGCCTGGGGGGTTGGAGCTGGAGGATCTTTAAGGTCCCCTGCAACCAAAACCATTCCATAGTTCTGTGTGGATGCCTCAGCAGCACATCCAGGGGCATGCAGAAATGCTAAGCAGGGGATTGAACCTCAGAGCTTTACCACTCTGGCCTTGTTTCCTTGTTACACATTTGCTGCAGAAGGGGTATGAGCACTGAGAGTTTTTTTCCACTAGGCTTCAGACCCATAATATGCTGAGCTGCATTCTAAAGGTTAGATATTTATTGACTGTGTGCAGAAACGTATTGTATCCTGTGTTTCATATTCCTTGGGAGCTCAGGGTCTGTCTGTTAAGTGGGGCATGTGCCCTAGCAACCATTTTTTAATCAAATTCTAAGGGCAGGGGATGATTTCTCACACACAAATAAATAGATGTAAAGTCAATACCAGCCATTTCTACTCCTAAAGAGGAGGCAAACATGCAGCTATTGAAACTGCTGTGAAACCAAAAATAAAGCAGGGAAAATATTGAGCTGGAAAGCACTGACAGCAGTGGCAACACAGGAGATTCACATACTCAATAAAAATAACAGGCTGGAAAATTTTGTGGCCTATTTGTTTTGAAAATGGAATTATTGAAACCACTGTTGCAGAAACATTGTGAGAGCCTTTTTGTGTTATAATTAATCCTGAGCAAAAAAAAAAGAGCTTTGTATTTGCCACGTGGTGGATTTCACTGCAAAAAAAAAAAAGAAACAGAACTCCAAACCTAGACCTCCAAAGGATGTTACAGTCATGATCAGAAAGGGGATTGATGAGCAGATGAAACTCTCATAAAGCAGCAAGCTCCCATCCCCCTGACAGCAGAAAGTCATGCTAGGCTTCCAGACTCCTCTTACTCCCTTGCTTCTTAGCCTCATAGCACTCACAAAGCCCTATCTTGTTTGGTGCCTTTTTTCACCTTTAAACATCTAAATGCTTTTAAAAAACCCCCACAAAAATCCTTACCTTTATTTTCTTACCCTCTTCAGACCAAATCCTGCCCCAGCTGTAGTTAACAGGCACAGGTTTTGCCCTTGCTCCATCCACTCTTTACTTTGGCTTGATAACTATGGTGAGAGGAGAGCAGGACTGCAGGATTCTTGCCACGGGTTTCGCTGCGGTGCCATTTCAGTCTGTAGATATACACACACACAGAACTGAGCAAGCCTTTAACTGGCAGCCTAGCAAAAGGAAGGTGGGATTTGCCTCCTAGTTTATCCACTCTTGCCTGCCACATGTGCTGAGCACCTGAGCTGTTTGCACCCTGTGTGAGGAGCACAGTACCACACCAGCTAGGCTTGTGTGGGATGCTGCCTGTGAGCCCATGAATGTGTTTGCATTGGTATCAGGAGGCTCTGGGTTCTGCCAGAAAACTGAGGGGGGCAGAGATTAATTTTCCTACTTGCAGAATTCAGCTGTTGGAAAGAAAGTGCAGTTTGGCAGGAACAGAAGGTGTGGGTGCTGCTTCAGAAGTACAGCTGTGAGGAGGAAATATACTGTGAAATACTTATATATTAAGACATCTCATGCAAATGATACACATGGGTCCGTGTCTGAGAGTCAGCACAAATCCAATCATGTGAAAAATCCACCTGAATTGGCTTCCTACAGACCAGGTCCAAAGGAGTGCCCAGAGCCATAGAAGTTAAAACTATGGCAACATCGCCTTTACATATCAGTAGTCTTACTTAATGTAGGAAGTGCTCTTTTCCAGCTCCAGATAACTCCCACTTTGCTTTTGTGAGACCCTACCTCCAATACTGTTGGAGTGAGGCCAGAGGAGGCACAAAGATGATCCAAGGGCTGGAGCAGCTCTGCTGTGAGGACAGGCTGAGGGAGCTGGGGGTGTGCGCCTGCAGAGGAGAAGACTCTGGGGCAACCTTATAACTTTCAAGTGCTTGAAGGGATCCTGCAGGAAGGCTGCAGAGGGACTTTTCATCAAGGTCTCTAGAGACAGGCCAAGGAGGAGTAGTTTGAAGCTGAGGTAGAACAGGGTTAGATTGGAGCTGAGGAAGAAGTTCTGCAGTAGGAGGGTGGTGAGAGTCTGGCACAGGCTGTCCAGGGAGGCTGTGGCTGCCTCCTGCCTGGGGGTGTTACAGGCCAGGTTGGATGAGACCTTGAGCAGCTGAGTGTGGCTGAGAGGTGTCCCTGGGCATGGTGGGGAGGGTGAAGCAGATAAGCTCTGAGCTCCCTTCCAACCTGAGCCTTGCTAGGACTCCGCTCACACAGTTAACTGGTGGGTATGGTACAGTCTTCCCTGTTGTCCTCTGTCAACGAGCAGTCCTCTGTCTTAACCATACTCCCACTGGAGGGCAGGCATAGGAATGCAAACACACACTGAAGAGGCAGAGCAGCTGCTTTAACTAGCCTGCAGTGACAGATGCCTGAAGACAACCCCCTGAAACGAGGCAGGGCTGAAACATTTCCACTCCATTCTACCCACAGACAGGCGATGCTGCTGCACCTCACAGTTCTTTCTGCACTGGGCAATACCTAAAATCCACTTCTGTGCTTGTCTCCGTTTCTCAGACTCTCACTGCCAAACTGTCAAACCTATTCCAAGGTTTCAAGAGCAGAGCAGGGAAGTCCCCAGAGATACGAGCAAGTTCTACCTCAGTGTCATCCTTGTCCCTAACTTTACTGTGCAAGCAAATAACAAACTTGCATTCTAAATCACAAACATCACACTCTAGGCGTTGATACCAGGGCTGGGCTCCCCAGTTCCATCCAAGATACTCCATTTTTAATGTCTCAAGCTTACTCCCCTTCCTAGTGCAATGGGAAGAACTCACAATTATTTTAAGTTAGGTTTCCATTCTGAGCCTCCCTGATCTCCTCGCGGCTTTTTCCCACAAATATATCCTGTTAAAGAAGAGAGCTAAAATTCACAGAGCTGTCAAGGCAGATATCCATTAAGATAGTAAGATGCCAGTGTTCAGACTTCAACATTACAGCATTCCATCTCAAAGGAACTCACCTTGTTAATGAGAAACAAGAGAGAAAGGAGTGCACGCTACAGAGAGGTGGAGGAGAGGATAAGAGCATGTGAACAATATGACAGCAAAAGAGAAAGCACAGATTGAGGTACCACAAGGAATATGAATTCCTCAGCTAAGACTTGTCAATGAGATTTTTAGCATATGATATGCAGTTTTAATTAAATTATGGCCCAGAGTCAGAGAACAAAGCCAAAGGCCCAGTTTTTTATTTCATTTTCAGAGCAGAGTTCTTATCTTCCACAGCATCTCCTGCACTTCTAATTAACTGCGGATTTGTGGCTTTACAGTACCTGGGAACACAGCAGGACTTTGAGGATTCAGCCTGTGCTGAGCTCAGGGCAGTGGAGTGGAGGGGTGAGCTGCTGCTGAAGTCAGGGGCAGGCTTCTTAAGCGCTTCCGAGGGATGTGGGTAAGGTGCTGGAAGAGTTTGGGTTGTGCATTGCAATAAATGCTGCTGCACCTTGCAGCAGCAAAGTTCTGTGTCTTTTATGTGTTAGCACACTCAATAAAACCTAATTGTGTTTGCTTATAGCAACAGGATTCTACTCCAGGCAGAGGTAAACACCTCTGAGGGTGCCAAAAGTACTGCTGCAAGGTGATTAAGTTTGCTCTGACTGCCAAATCCTACACTCACTGGCAACTCCTCTTGCACTTTTTTCACATTATTTCAAAGACACAATTATCTCTTCTGTTTGAAAAGGGTTGCAGAAGGCTTTGCTTGTGGGGATAACATGTTATTAATTATTGATTACAGCCAGGCTCTGCTCAGGGGGGTCCAAGGACAGCACAAGGGGCACTGGGGGCAAGCTGGAGCAGAAGAGGTGCCACAGGAACAGAAGGTAAAACTTTTTCCCTGTGAAGGTGGCAGTGCCCTGGAGGAGGCTGCCCAGAGAGGCTCCTTCTCTGAAGGCATTCCAAACCCACCTGGATGTGTTGCTGTGTGACTTGCCCTGGGTAACCCTGCTCTGGCAGGGAGGGGTTTGGACTGGGTGAGCTTTTGAGGTGCCTTCCAGCCCCTACCATTCTGTGATTCTGTCATTTAAAAATCTTACTCTGTGTTCTGGAGAGTGGTTCTGTGCAGCTCTCGGAGAGTTTTGTATGTGCTGCTCGAGCCACAGGGCACTGTGGGTTTGTGACTGTGCAGAATGAGGTCCTAACCTGTTTGGACAGTGACTGTTGGAGTGTGTTCAGTTCACACCAAGGAACGTTCACCTCACCAGAAACACTGCAAAGTCAACCTGCAGCTTCGGAAATCAAAGTGTGTCGGCAAAGTATTAATGGCTGTGTGGTTACTTTTAAGAGAGTAGAATGGAAGTCTTTTCAGTGAAGATGGAAATCTTCAAGGAGAAACAGCAATTTCACAGGAGAGAGACTTTGATGGATTCTGATTTTCAAGAGATTTCCAGACCTCATTTTCCAAGATGCATTAAAGAGAAGGAAAAAAAGAAACCACCACCAACCCTACCACTCAGACTAGATCACATCAGGAAACGTTTCCACCTTCCTAAGATACAAAAATTGGGGTTTGAGTCCAGCGGCAAGGAAAGAGCATCACTCTCCTCAGAGTAACACGATGTGACTCAATGTTTGCTTGCAATCACCTCACAGAAACAGCAGCTGAAAAGTGATCAAAAGAGTCAAAGCAGAGCTGCAGTGGAGCAGCAAGCCTCATTCTCCTCTTCCTTGTGGGGCTACAGGTTGGCAGCTGGGAATCTGCAGCAGAACTTTGCTCTGAGGGGTGTTATTTACAGTTGTGTTTTGGCTTTTCTCCCCAGTGAGGTTCCAAGCAGAGAAGGATATTGGTGTGTTCCATGAGAATAAATGTTCAGTGGCTACTGGGGTCTGTCTTGGTACTTAATTCCCCCCCCGTTATTACTATTACTGCTGGTTTTTAATTGTTAGTTGAAGTGTCTCCAATCACAGCAGTTCCTTGGAATCAAATGAAGTTTAGCAATCAGATATTGTGTGTGTCTACACTTAGGCACTGTTTGTGCCAGTCCTGGAAATAACAGGGAGCATTTCTAAGCTGCCTTAGCAGCCACACATCATGCTGACAAACAGCATCAATTAGACACACAGAGCTGATTCAAGAGCTCTGCATAATCATCATAATGATTTCCTTCTATGCCCAGGTGAGTACCTGCTGGACTTGGGGCAGGCTGTGGATGTAGTCTGCCTGCACCTCAGCAAGGCCTTTGACACCGACTGCCATAGCAAACTCCTGGCCAAGCTGGCAGCCCATGGCTTGGACAGGGGCACTCTGTGCCAGGTTAAGCACTGGCTGGATGGCAGGGCACAGAGAGTGGTGGTGAATGGTGCTGCAGCTGTCACTAGTGGTGTGCCCCAGGGATCAGTGCTGGGTACACTCCTATTTAACATCTTCACTGATGATCTGGATGAGGTGATGGAGTCCTCCATCAGTAAGTTTGCAGAGGACACCAAGTTAGGAGCAAGTGTGGATCTGTTAGAGGGCAGAAGGTTCTGCAGAGGGACCTGGACAGGCTGCACAGATGGGCACAGTCCAATGCCAGGAGTTTTAACAAGGCCGAGTGCCAGGTTCTGCACTTCAGCCACAACAACCCCATGGAATGCTACAGGCTGGGGACAGAGTGCCTGCAGAGCAGCCAGG
>VWZE01016731.1:728841-760740 GCA_013396675.1 Eubucco bourcierii | reverse complement strand
AGATGGCACAGCCTCAAGCTGTGCCAGGGGAGGTCTAGGCTGGATGTTAGGAGGAAGTTCTTGGCAGAGAGAGTGATTGGCATTGGAATGGGCTGCCCAGGGAGGTGGTGGAGTCCCCATCCCTGGAGGTGTTTGAGAGGAGGCTGTGTGAGGCTCAGTTAATTAGAAGGTGTCAGGTGACAGGTTGGACTCTATGATCCTAGAGGTCTTTTCCAACATGGTCAGTTCTGTGATTCTGTGATTAATGGTGCACAAAATCTCGATATTTGAATGCCCTTCCCAATTTTTACCTCCACTTTCATACCTAACACCAGTCTGCCTCACCACAGAATTGTCTTCCTAGGCTTTAGAAGAAAGATCATTTATTTTCCATTCTGCTCTAATGAAATTTTAAAAGTCTATTTACTTCTTCACGTTCAGCACTTCAAAATGACACCATGCAAAGGACAAGCAAATGTTTTCAGCCTAATCAGAGCTCCTATCCCCTTGTATTTATTTGTTTGTTTGTTTGTTTCTGTAGTGATTTTGAAGTGCTTCTGGAGTCTTGTAGCTTTTGTTTTCCTTAACAGACAAACCACATAAGATCTTGTTCACAAAGATTTATCACTGTGATAACAATAAATGTTGATTTTCTTTCCTCAGGCTGCTCTGCTGGTTTTTTTTTTTTTTCTTTCTTTTCTAGTTAGAGACATAAAACCAAAAGCATTAACAAAAGCAGAAGGAATAAAGCCATGAGAAATTTTCAGCATGCTTTTGAAGTGGTGGAAAGTTTTCTTGTATGAAGAGTACTCAGCCATTCAACAAGACCAAGTGCAGGGTCCTGCATCTGGGTCAGGGCAACCCCAGGCACCAATAGAAGCTGGGCAGTGACTGGCCTGAGAGCAGCCCTGAAGCAAAGGGCTCAACGTGAGCCAGCAGTGTGCACTTGCAGCCCAGAGAGCCAACCAGGGCTGCAGCAGAGAAGAGTGGGCACCAGGGCAAGAGAGGAGATTCTGCCCCTCTGCCCCCTCTGGTGAGAGCCCACCTGGAGCACTGTGTTCTCTTCTGGAGCTCCTGTTACAGGCAAGATCTGGAGGTGCTGGAACATGCCCAGAGAAGGGCCATGAGGGTGCTCAGACAGCTGCAGCTGCTCTGCTATGAGGACAGACTGAGAGAGTTGAGGCTGTTCAGTCTGGGGAAGAGGAGGCTTCAAGGAGACCTTGTTGTGGCTTTCCAGTACCTAAAACGGGCTACAAGAAAACTGGAGAGGGACTTTTTAGGGTGTTGGGTAGTGATAAGACTGGGGGGAATGGATGTAAGCTATAGGAGGGGAGATGGAGACCAGATGTTAGGAAGAAGTTCTTCATCATGACAGTGGTGAGACACTGGCACAGGTTGTCCAGGGAGGTGGTGGAGGCCTCATCCCTGGAAGCCTTTAAGGCCAGGCTGGATGTGGCTCTGGGCAACCTGGTCTAGCGTGAAGTGTCCCTGCCCATGGCAGGGAGGGTTGGAACTGGGTGATTCTTGAGGTCCTTCCCAACCCTGACAGTTCTATGATTCTATGAGTTTTCTATTGCTTCTTAGCAAAGTATTTCTTTAAAGTACAGCCAGAGGTTGAGAAGGAAGCTAAACAACTGTTCTAGTAAAGTCTGTGCCAGGTCAGTGTGAAATTCTGCTTTCCTCTGCATGCACATGCACACAGCCAGGCCCTTCACTGCTCTGCTCGGCTCACTTGGCTGACACTATAGCTCCAGCTGTCGTTTCACTAGAGGGGAGCATTCATCTTTCCCTTCCCGAGCAGCAATCCCTACCACACCCACTTCTCTCCCCTTCCTTGCGTTTGGGAATAAAGCAGAGGGCTGTCCTGCAGACAACACCTCACGGATGGCTCTGGGGAGCACACAGCACAGGCACACAGGGATGGATCTCCTAACCTTAGTGCTACTGGGACAGCTGCCTCCCTGCACAGCACAGCACTGACTCACTTGTGCACAGCTTCCAGCACTTGCCCACAGCCACACTGCAAGTGCTGCATAAAGTGCAGAGAGGCAGCAAGGTATTGGGAGCTCATGCAAAGAGCACCAAGAGGTTTCTGGTCTCTGCTCTTGGGGATTCAGCAGACAGCAAATGTGCTGATGGCTGCAACCACTCAGCAGGACCTGTGCTTAGGGTTGGGGTAGGAGTTAGGGTTTAGGATTAGAGTTCTGGCTAAAGTTAGGGCTTGGGATGAGGGTCAGGGCTTAGTGTAGGGGTGAGGGTTAGGAGTAGAGGTAAGGGTAGAGTTGGGGTAGGGTTAAGTTAACGTTAGGGTTGGGTTCAGTGTTTGGTTTAGTGTTAGGATTGGGTTTAGTGTTAGGGTTGGGTTTAGTGTTAAGGTTGGGTTTAGTGTTAAGGTTGGGTTTAGCGTTAAGGTTGGGTTTAGTGTTAGGATTGGGTTTAGTGTTAGAGGTAGAGATAGATGTAGAGGTAAGGGTAGGAATAGGCTTGGCTTAAGGTTAGATTCAGGTTTATGGTTAGGCATATGGCATGCGTTAAAACACAGAGCAGAAATCTTGGGTTTCAAAATAATGTCTATGGAGGCTGAAATATTTAGACAGGTAATTGCAATGTTTACCAAAAAGTGTTTTGAAAGAAACACAAATATTTGTTTCCCTTCTGCACCACCCTCTCCTTCAGAGAATGGAAACTAAAGCCTGAGGCTGCTCTCTGGGTGCAGTTTTCTTTGTACCAACTCTTTGATAAAGCAGTGGGGCTGGTCACCACGGTAAACAAGCAGATAGTCTGCTGAGCCGACCTCTGAGGCAGCTCCTCTGCTCCCCTTCCTACTCTGGGTGTCTACTGGCCTCAGAGAAAGCAGGGCTGTCTGCTCTGCAAAAACAAAAGATTAACAGACAGCTGTTGGAATGTGGCCGCTTCAGAACCAAGACTAACAGAGGCTGAAGTTAATTAAGCATTTAACTTCTGGTTAACGCCTAACCAGGCAGGGCACTGGGTGTACTCTTGTCAGTTCAACAAAATACACAAGAGCTGGATTAGCCTATCTGGGCTCTACACAAAGCTTTACTATTTTCTGCTACGAAAGGGTGAGCTGCCCAGAAGGTGAATGTACCACACCCCCGCCCCGTGGGCACGGCTCCAGTGCCCTTGGGGGTTTGCTAACTTTCTGAGAATCAGCTGTAATTGAAGTCAAATCAAAACATAATAAACAACTCCCCTCCCCCCCCCTCCCTCCAACTTACAAAATTACAAAAGTAATTTCACTTAGGAGGGACTATCCTAATACTGGATGCATTTCTTTAATTCCTTTATAATTCCCACATGGGCTTTACCCAATTAAATTTGCCACCTTCTGCTCTGTTGCAAACCCAGTCCTCACCTGACTCAGGTGCTCCTGACTCTTCAGACTGGATATTTCATTTTTCTCCCTGTGTGAGCTAGGTCTGTCTGAGGACCATGCCCATGAAAGAATACTTCACTCTTTATTCAGCATCTGAATTTGGACAAACACTCCAGATGTGGCTTCACCAGGCAGAGTAGAGGAGGGAGGAGAACTCCCTTGACCTGCTGGCCACACTCTTCCTAATGCACCTCAGGATACCATTGGCTTCTTGGCTGCAAGAGCACACTGCTGCCTCATGACTTCTCATCCACCAACACTCCCAGGCCCTTCTCTGCAGAGCTGCATTCCAGCAGGTCAACCCCTGCGTGCAGGTGCAGTACCCTACACTTGCCTGTGTTGAACTTCGCTGCATTCCCCTCTGGAACAGCTCTGCAGTCTGTCCCAGCCCTGCTAAAGAGCAGCAGAGGCTCTCAGGTTTGGGTTCCCAGCAGACTTGCTGAGTGCACTCTGTCCCTTGATCCAGGTCCCTGAGGAATGTGGTGAGCAGGACTGGACCTGTTACTGACTTCTGGGGAGCATAACCAGCTACAGGCCTCCAGCTAGACTCTGCATCACTGATCACAGCCCCCTGAGCTCTGTCAGTTCTCAGCCCAGCTCACTCTCCACTCACCTAAGCCACACTTCCTAAGCTGCCCTATGAAGTGGAGGCAGATGACATCTGTGGCTCCCCCCTAGCTGAAGGTTCATCTAAGATGAAGAACTCTAAGAAACCTGCAATTTTTTTTATTTTTTTTTTTTCTGTTCAGGAGCTCAGCTGAGAACATTGAGTTGAAGCAAAGCCACTTCCACCTTTCTTACAATAGAGCAGAAAAAGAACCTGTGAGAAGCAAGTTCAGCATGTTTTATCTCCTAGACAAGCAATCTGGGAGCTAAGTTTATTATGAGTCATATTTTTCAGTTCCACATCTGACCATTTTTCCTTTCTACACATGTTTGTTTCAGCAAGACATGAGTCAGTACTGGATATAAAACACTGATAGTGTGCTATAGGTATCAGCATCAGAAGTGTTTGTCTAATGCATTAGGCAAACTATTGCAGGATTTGGTTTCATGTCATGTAAGGAGGGCAGAACAGCACTTGTTGAGGCTTTGATCCTGTCCTTATCAGCATTAGTCCTTTCAGCTTCTCAGACAATAAGCTGCACAGAAAAGTGAGGATGACAAGTTGGCTGACAGTGCAACGGGAGCATGTCTTGGAAACTGCAGAACAC
The DNA here is from genome assembly GCA_013396675.1 of Eubucco bourcierii. Classification (NCBI taxonomy): domain Eukaryota; kingdom Metazoa; phylum Chordata; class Aves; order Piciformes; family Ramphastidae; genus Eubucco; species Eubucco bourcierii. The sequence goes on along the minus strand of VWZE01016731.1, from coordinate 756,150 downwards.
CTTTCAGAGGAAGAGGGAGAAGGCAGTGTGCAAGGCTGAACTGTGCTGGAACAGCTCCGACGGCTTTCCTCCTCCCTCTGCTGCTAGGCTGCCTCAGCCCTCCCAGGCGGTGGGAAACGTTTGGGAGGGCAGTGTGGGAGAGCTCTGAGAGGGATGTTCCCTGAAAGCGGTGACTCAGCCCCGGTGCTGGTTCTGTCAGCACACAGGCTTGGGTTGCTGTGCAGCTACTCAAGCAGGAGATGTTTTCATCCACACACATCACTTCCACTGCAGGAACCTAGCATTACCGATTCAGGGGAATACCGAAATCATACACCCACTGTTTTCAGGAGTGGCCCTCAGCTCTTTTGCTGTCTCCCAAGCAGAATCCTTGTTCTTGCAGGCTCTGTCTACTGGCACCTGTCCCAAGTCATAGTAAAATCTGCAGCTCTCTGATAAGGGGATTCTGAACATTCCTCCTGTCTGCTGTGGCAGGCAGGCAGCTCTCCTCCTGCCCAGGCATTTAATGGTTAGAGACCTTTCCTTGAGCCCCAGAGATGCAAACCCATCTGGAGGCTGGATCTAGCCTGCTCCCTGACTGGATCTAAAGAGCATATTGCTTTGTAAAGCCGAGGTTAAGTGTTCTCCAGTAAGCATTTTATCTGTTAGTGAAAATGTTTGAAGTGAAAGACTTTACAGGTGAAGTCTCTCTCCAGTTTCTAAGCTGTTAAAGTTCTGCCTCAGTCCCATAAATATTCAATTACTCCATACTAAAGGGAGCAGATTTTGACAAAGTGGCTCTTCCCTCTCCCCACTGACTATGTAAGGAGTTCACTCTCTTACCTTTGTCTTTACAATTCCTCTTGAATTAGTCACCTCCCAGGGACAATGTGAACACCACAGATGTCAGGGAGGGCTGCAGCTCCAGCTGATGTCCAAATACCTGGCAGGGGATGTTGCAATGCTGCCCTAGAGGGCTTGCATGACACCCAGGCTGTACACATAAGGGTGTTTCCACAAGAGCCTCTTCCTTTAGATGAAAGTGCTGTGGTGAAAGTTAACATGGACCAATATATCTTAACAAAGATCAGTCTGCATGCTTTAGATTTTTGGTAGGGTTTGTGCTGTGTGGGTTGCTTGTTGATAGCAGTCTCACACAGCTCAAGCAGTCCTTACCTATCTTTAGGATGTGTTTGTGTCCAGTCAGAGGGGGGTTCTCTTTGCTAACTGGATAAAGACCAGGAGATTTTGCTCCTTGGGTGCAGTACTAAACTGAGGTCAAGAGAGCACAGTTCCACTGTCTGCCTCTGGGGATGGGAACAGAAGGTATGCTGTGGAAGCAAGTGGTTTTACAGAAGCTATCCTGAAGTGATAGAAGCCACTGTCCTATTGAGTTTCTAGATCTTAGAATCATAGAATCAGTCAGGGTTGGAAGGCACCACAAGGATCAGCCACTTCCAAACCCCCTGCCATGCCCAGGGACACCTCACACAAGATCAGGCTTTCCACAGCCTCATCCAGCCTGGCCTTAAACACCTCCAGGGATGGGGCCTCAACCACCTCCCTGGGCAACCCCTGCCAGGCTCTCACCACTCTCTTGCTGAAGAACTTCCTCCTCACCTCCAGGTTGAATCTCCCCACCTCCAGCTTTGCTCCATTCCCCCCAGTCCTGTCACTACCTGAGAGCCTAAAAAGTCCCTCCCCACCTTTTTTGTAGCCCCCTTCAGATACTGCAAGGCCACAATAATCTTGAAAACAGCAAAGGCAATACAAAGCTTTAGCTAGACACGAGCCAAATCACCTATGACTATCACCAGCAGAGTTTGTGAGGAAAACAGTTAGGAAGGCTAATTGTGTGTGTGCAGGGGAAGAGTGTCCCTTTGTGATTTGTAGCTGCAAGCCTGATTAAATTCAGATAAATTATTTAATATTTAGGGTGCAGTTGTACAGGAGACACAGGAATGCTGAGAATATTTGAAATCCTCCTCTGATCTGAATGAGTTTTCCAGCATTATGTAGGTGCCAAGAGGGAGAAATGAACTGCAATATGTAATTCTATCATTTCATTTACTAAAAAATTCTTGGAAGCAACACATTGGAGTTATGAGACTAACTTTTAATGGCTTGATGTTGTAGGTGGCAGAGTGACTTGCTAGAATAATCTCTTGCCTCTGTCTTTTTAAGGTGAAAGTGAGTTTGTGGTGTCCTGTTTGTTAAAGCTCAAATAATAGCACTCTAACTACTCACCTTATCAAAAGCAGACTGGTATTTTTCAGGTCAAGCAAGCCCTATCAGACTATCATTAGTTTAACCCTGTCTTTAAATTCCATTTCAAGGAAAATCAGCCTTAAAAGCCCTTATTCTGAACTGAAAGCCTAGCGTTGCTCTTCCACTTGTAGCCTGATAGTTCCATCAGAGCTGTGACTCTGCTTTTCTGATGACCTTTATGAACAGGCTGTCATTAGCTGATCACCAAAGACCACAGCCTAACTTTTGTCAAGCTTCTAGAAAGATGCACTGCAGAGAGTTTCTCCTTTTGCAGAGGAGATGCCATCCAGCCCTTGCTCTGGTGCTAAAGCCAGAACATCAGCATGTCAAAGCCATCATGATCCGTGGGGCTGTTCTCATTGAAATCCCCAACTACAGAGCTCAGAGCACAACTCAGCAATAGAAATCCTGTAATCAAAGGCAGAGAGTACACATGGGGGGGATGTTTATACACTTGCAGATGTATGTTCATGTCAACATTTCCAGTAGAAACAACAACAGCTTGCCCTCTGCCTGCTTAGAAAGGTTCAGAGCTTCAGCTAATGACACACCAGCACGTAGGCAGCTGGAGAAGTGGTAAGGGCTGCCAATTAGAATTCTTCTAATAAGCAATGGTTTCTTCTCCTCTTGAAATATATGGAAATGGCTATTGTTATTTTAAGAGTTGCTGGAGTGAAAGGGCACCTGTGCTTGCTCTAGCAGCAGGACACTGCATTCCAAGCCAGAAACAAAGCTGCTTGGGACTCCAAGTCCCCAGCCTGTTCTCTGCACAATCTGTGAAACTGCTCCAGACAAAAGAAAGAAAGAAGGGTTTTTTTAAAGAGAAGAAGTGGTGGAGCAGTTATTCACCTGGGCCATGTTCACCTGTCACTTGTTTGCCACAGCACCAGAAGATGGAATATGGTCTGGGAAGCAATGCAGCCGGGCCAGAGAATGCCTCCCTTGCAGCTGCTGCTCTTGAGACCTGCACGTACATGGCTACGAGAGCGTCCCCAGGGGCTCAGCAACTCCTGTGCTAACAAATTCAGCACTGCTCTTCACTCAACTTCTGCCATTAAGCTACCAGCTCCTTTCCAGTTGCTCTTCTCCCCTGTTTCAGTAACTGGGACAATCGTTATCTCCTTTTCAAAGCAAGCCACGAGCTGGAAAAGAGGATTTCAGTCCCTCATTTCCTGCACAAACCTCTCCCATTGCGGTGCAGTTTGTGTAACCATCAGCTGCACAGCCAGCAGAGAGGCAAGGTGCTGTAAAGCAAGGTGCCACTGCTCTGTCCTGTGGCTTTGCTAAGTGCCCTGCCCCTGTAACCAAGTGCAATGCCTACATCTTGATGAAGATAAAGCAGAACTTTAAAGGCATTGGTTCAGGTGAGTCAAAGATTTTCTTTTTCAGTTCTCCCTGAAGTAGCAACTTCAATATTTCCATTTCATCAAGGGGACATTTTGGGAGGAGAACAAGCAGTAACTGAACCTTCCCATTACCCCATGCATATAGCTGTGCCCACATTTAATTGCCAGACACACCACTAGGCACCAGTACCACGATCAGAAAGCTGCAGAAATCAATATATCAGTCCCAGCTCTCCTCTAACTTTCAGCAGGTAAACCTACGCTCTCTAAACACATGGAAACCTCTCCAGGCATCAATCTATTCAGACTCATTGATACACAGTTGTAGAACCAGCACTGTAAAAGTACTGCCACAGTTTCCTATGCTCATGAAGAGCTTTCATCCCATTTTGTCTCAGTGCCATGGCCTGTGAGCGCTCAGTACTGAGGAATGTTTGAAAGGACTTCATAAGCACTGCAGCCAGTTGGGTAGATGGGCATTGTGCTTGCTTTACTCAAGAAAAAGGCATAACTGCATTGCAAGGAGTTTACTGAAATAATCTGTTCAATGAGAATTTTGATCTAGAAGGGCAGAAGGAAATGCTCCTAATGCCAGGTTAAAGCAGTAAGACACTCACCGTTGGAACGCTGCATTCGTTTTAGCTGTGGTCTGTCTTCAGAGTCCAGGAGTGAGTAACCAGTTATGAGAGACATGAGGAAGAATGGAAGGAAGGATGGTTTAAAGAAAGCAGCAAAAGGAAGAGAAGACAGAGGCCCAGAGAGGTTGTGGAGTCTCCTCTGGAGACTTTCAAAACTCACCTGGATGTGTTCCTGTGCAATCTGCCCTGGGTGCTCTGGCTCTGGCAGAGGGGTTGAGCTGGATGATCTCTGGAGGTCACTTCCAACCCCTAATATTCTGTCATTCTGTACAAAAAGAATAATAGGAGAATGTTATCAAGAAAGCATTGCAGCCCCCGGTCAGATTTTATTCCATGGGATTTCAAGGCACTCAGTTATCAGCACAGATAACAGGAACAAGCATTAAAAAAACCCAAACAAACATAAGATGGGATTAAAAATCTGTCTGCTAAGTTTCAGGGCATACCTCAGATAATAATCTAGAGGCAGCAGGAAATAAGTTCTAGTTCTTAAACTATCTTTTCATTGTGTAGCAGGGCCTGATTACAATCACTTATGATGCATGTCTGCTAGCAAAGAGTGATCAGGAAGTTGGATATCACCTTAGTGACTCAGGGCTATTCACAAAGACTTGGAAGTTCTCAGTTTCTTCTTTGCTTTCCCTATTTCTGCCTACATTTCTTGTGTGAAGTATTAAATTAAAAGAGAAAACACAATAACAACAACAACAAAAGCAACACTAGACCAGCTAGGGAGCTCTTTAATTTTGTCCTACATATATATAAATTACAGGATCATAATAACTGTACACTATACTTAGGGGATTTCTTGCAGTCTAAGAACAGAAGCCCTAAAAACCATCTGATGCATCCCAGTGTGACAGACAAGCTATTACATTAACAGCATCTGCAATGGAATCCAATGCCACTGAAAAGAAAGACATGAAGGATGACAAATCCTGTTAGGGCTTCTCTAGAGACAAGGGCATTCTGCCCCTGATGAGATGAAGACATGAAGGAGATGCCAGTGAAGAGATTCCCAGCCTGGCTGCATTAATCTATCGAAGTGGTTGAGCAGTGCTACACTGTTTTAGAGTCAAGGAAAAACAGCTCTGATCTTTCCCCATCCCAGTACCTGCCAAAGACAGATGCAAATCAGATCCACAGCGAAATATTTGCAGGGCTGTTCCAGTGCAATCTTTCTTCTCTGTTGTGGCTTTGGGTTGTTTTGGTGCAGCTGACCATGCTTTGGAGCTTTGGTAGTAACATGGGGCTGGGTCCAGCCACTCTGCTCCAGGGTGACCTAACTCATCTTTCAGATAGGAAGAACTTCTGGTGCAGTGATTTCCAACATTTTCCTTGAGAAGAACTATTGTCCATACTGTTACTTTGAATTGCTGAACTTCAGGAACAGTCTACCCAGAGAGGTTGTGGAGTCTCTGCCTCTGGAGACTTTCCAAACCTGTCTGGATGCATTCCTGTGCAGACTACCCTGGGTGATTCTGCTTTTGGCAGGGGGGTCAGACTCGATGATCTCTGCAGGTCCCTTCCAACCTCTAAGGTTCTGTGATGTTGGGATTTTGGGGGCAAATGGGTTAGAGTTCTTTTTCCTACAATCATACAAGAACCTGGAGCCAAAAGCAGGGTTTGGTTGGTAAAGGTGTGTGGAAAGGGATCACTCCTCCTTCAAACCCCTACAATTTAAGCTGTGACCGAAAGAAGGAACCTGAAGTCACAAGGAAGTTCACTCCTAAGTTTATATTTTTTTGCTGTTTGATTTTGTGATTCAATACATTGTTTATCTGGTCACCTAACACACATCCCTTAAACCTCCAGATATGTTGATCTGATTCCTATGGGAACAGAACATTCACTGCAAGGAGGACATTGAGGTGCTGGAGAATGTCTGAAAGAAGGGCAGCAAAGCTGATGGAGGGTCTTATGAGGAACAGCTGAAGTTGTTTAGCCTGGAGAAAAGGAGGCTCAGGGGAGACCTTATCATTCTCTACAACTACCTGAAAGGAGGCTGTAGTGAGGTGGGTGTCAGTAGCAAGTGATAAGGCAAAAGGAAAACAGCCTCACATTGCACCAAGGGAGCTTTAGATTAGATGCTAGAAAAAAATCTCCTCACTGAAAGGGTTGTGAGAGACTGTAACAGGCTGCCCAGGGAAGCAGTGGAGTCATCATCCCTGGATGTAGTTAAAAGATATGTGGTGGCCAGTGACAGGGTTTGGTGGGGGCTCGCCAGTGCTAGGTTAATAGCTGGGCTGGATGCTCTGAGAGGTCTCCTCCTACCAGAACAATTCTGTGATTCTTTGATTGGTAGAAGGTAGATCTGAGCTGATGGAATTTTTAACAGCCTAATATATACTACAGCAAATAGCACAGTCCTGGCTCTCATTACCAACAGGAGCATGAATTACTGATCAAATTTTCCATAAAATTGCTGCTCTTTATCTGTCCAAACGATACCAAACCTGCCAGTTAGCCATAAATCTGCCTCTGACAGAACAGACTGAAAACAAAAGGCATGTAGCATGAACACATTTTTATCCTTATGTCCTTTATCCTCATATTTTTATTCTTATATATATCCATATTTTTATCCTTACAGCCCTGTTTGATGCAGACCTGAGGTTCATACAAATGGCACCACCCTACAGATGTGGTTTGTGCTGAGCCATTAGAGCTATTAAAACACATTACCATTAAGTACTGTAATAGTAAGAGCTGTGCCTCCTGCATCACTAAAATGCTTCCCTCCATAGTACTTTTATTGTGGAATTCTGTCTGATTTATTACTGTGTGACTGAGCTAATTCCAGGATTGCATGTTGAATATTTTGGCCTTGTTTGGGCTGCTCAGAAGTCTCTGAATGAAGCTGGGTTTGATTAGTAAGCTTGACCTTGGTGAGTTTATCCAAATCATGAAAGCACCACTGCCATTTGGTCAGATTTCAGTCTGCATAGACACTTGATTACTGCTCTTCTGAGGGATTTTAGGTTAAGGACTTTTTCTGAAGAGAGGCCATGACTGATACCAAGAATGCAGAGTGTCAGAGTGAGCTTAACTAGAAATACTGAGCTGTTAAAGTCTATGTTACATGTGAAAAGCAGACCTCCTATAGAGTGTTTAGTGAACTGAAGATGAGACTCTTTTGTTTATTTTTTTTTTTTTTTTAAATATTGTTCATAGAGTGGCTCAGGTTGGAAGGGAGCTCAGAGCTCATCTCTTCCTCCCTCCCCACTATGCTCAGGGACACCTCTTAGCTAGATTCAGCTGCTCAAGGTCTCATCCAGCCTGGCCTTCAACACCCCCAGGCAGGAGGCAGCCACAGCCTCCCTGGGCAGCCTGTGCCAGACTCTCAGCACCCTCACCATGAAGAACTTCTTGCTCAGCTCCAGTCTAACCCTGCTCTGCCTCAGCTTCAAACCACTGCTCCTTGGCCTGTCTCTAGACACCCCCAGCAAAAGTCCCTCTGCAGCCTTCCTGCAGGATCCCTTCAGGCACTGGCAGGCAGCTCTGATTTCCCTCCAGAGTCTTCTCTTCTCCATGCTGCACAGCCCCAGCTCCCTCAGCCTGTCCTCATAGCAGAGCTGCTCCAGCTCTTGGATCATCTTCATGGCCTCCTCTGGACTCTAAACATATTAGCCTTTATATCATATCTTAAAGATAGAAAGAGTCAATTGTAATGTTAAAGGCAACAACAAATCCCATCCAAAATAATTTACTATCAGTAGGACATGACAGGCTTTTTCTGCAGAAAAAGAAACCACCAGCAAACCAAAACAAAGAAGCACACAAACCACAAAACCCCAGAAAAACACCCCAAAAGCTGAGAATCAAACCCATGGCAGGGGTGGGGGGATAAAAGAAAAAAAGAAATCTACCCAAGCCAAAACTCCAATGCACTGCATCTCCACACAGGGGATGCAGCAGTCAGCTTTTGCCTGATCTTCTCAGAGGGTTTCTGATGAGCCACACAGAAAACTATCAACTGACCTAAGGAATATCCAGTTGAAGGAGGAGATGTAAGAGAGAGTAGCTGCTAAGCTGAGTTCCTCAAGGAAGCAGTTTTTGTTTCATTATTTCACATGGATATTAAAAGCATCCTGGGGAAAGTCAATGGTGTCATAAAGCTGGGAGCAATGTCAGGAGGAGGCAGAACTGGGACTATGTATGCAGAGCATGGCAGCAGGCTCTGAAGGCTCCTGCAAAATGCTAGGTCATGCACTTGGCAGGATTTTATGGTCCCTCCTACACCTGAATATCAATGAGAAAGAGGAGGATGGGTTAATGGCAAGATGGAGCTGTGAGATACGATGGAGCTATGAAAAAGGGAAAGGCAGGATAATCTTTAGGCTGATGCCAAGAAGCTTTTAAGGCCTCCTCAGGGTGGGAGAACCATTCCCTTTTATGCTTACAGATAGGCCAATGCAAATGCTGATTTTAAAGGACGTTGTGAGACTTCACCTGAACTGCTGCTTTTCTGCTCTGGTTATGCAGAGCTCCTTCTGGTCTGCTTGTGGCCTACGGTTTGATCAGAGGTGAAAAACACCTACAGAATAAAGACTAGGGAAAGATGTGCTGCTAGCTTGCTGTTAGCTAAAGATGCTGTGCAGGTAAAGGAGGCATTGCAGCTGCTGCTGCCACACTAATTGTTCCTAAGTATGGGTATATTTTAAGGTAGAAACGAGGAGATTGGTGTCCATCACAGCAATGGACTAACTCGTGTCTCTGAGGCTGCAAGCTGTTGAAGTGTAGCTTTGTGCTGGAGCTCTAACATCTGACCTGCAACAAGGCCATTCTGATGTAATGGCTGCCTAAGACTCCAAATCCCTAATTGCCTATTCCTGTAAGACAGCAGGAACCAATGGATTCAGCACTGCAATGATCTCACTGCCAAGTTTCCAGCCAAGCTCCAGCTCACTAATTGGAGCTATTTTTCTCTGGCCTGTGAGCAGGCTTATGTTGTCTTCTCCCCAGAGGCTCCTGAGCTACATGGAGCAGGAGAGCTATGATAAAGTTACAGAGCCTTAAAACTGAGAAGCCTTATGGGATCTGATGTGGCCATCTGAAACCTGTAAATGTTACCTGGCACTCAGCTAAGCTACACTTGTGGTTTGCTGTTCCTCAGCAATGGCATCACTGGATGCAAGCATGACCAAAACAAGCTAATTAATAGAACTGGAATGGAACTGCAATAGAAAATCAGTTTGGGGAGTTCTGACTTAAGGCTTATGCAGGTAAGGAAACTTCCAATCTGCTGTTAGAGGCTGAGTAATGCAAAAACTGATCTATACTTGAGAAAAAGCTGGAGCAGCAAACCAGGCCTGAATATTTGAATAAAATAGGAAGGCAATCCATAAGGAGTTGGTAACAGTGTGTGAAGAGGACTTTGCATCTTCCTTCTTTGGTCTACTGAGTGGCTTAGCCCCTCCATACCTTATCTGCTGTCTATTTACTCACTCTGCTTTTCTGCTTCCCTTATTCTATTCATAGCCCAGCTAAATGACAGCTTTGTGTACAACCAATCTGCTGCAGCAAGTATCTGATTGAAAGCCCTTGTTCATGCAAGGGACCTTCTGCAGAAGGCTGGACACCTACCTTGTAAATGGCTAAATATAGCTCTGATCCCAGCTGACTGCCAGGGATGTTTGCACTCTGGGGATAGCAAAGGAAACAATGACAGAAATAATGGAGATGGAGAGCAAAAGAGGAAAGAGATGAATATCTGCCAGCAGGTGCACTTGCATTAAACCAGCACCTGAAAATCTGTGGAAATGGTAAGAAGCTTTACAAAACAAGCACACATCAAGGAGCCCATCATTTTTAACTGCTCCTGTTTGGGTTGCTCTAAAACACACCACAAAGAGATCTCACTGATCTCTCCTGCAGACCACTGAACACAGCACACAAGTTCTTAGGCATGTTTAAGAATTACAATTATACAGAATCACAGAATGTTAGGAGTTGGAAGAGACCTCCAGAGGTCATCCTGTCCAATCCTCCTGCCAAAGCAGGACCCCTAGGACAGGTCACACAAGAACACATCCAGGCAGGTTTTGAAGATCTCTAGAGGAGAGTCCACAACCACTATTCCTCATCTAGAGCTCAATGAGCTTAAAGTCATAGAATAGAAATAGGAATAGAATAGAATAGCAATGGAATAGAATAGCAATGGAATAGAATAGAATCAACCAGGTTGGGAGAGACCTCCAAGTTCACCCAGCCCAACCTAGCACCCAGCCCTAGCCAATCAACCAGACCATGGCACTAAGTGCCTCATGTAGCCTCCTCTCAAACACCTCCAGGGATGGTGACTCCTGCACCTCCCTGGGCAGCCCATTCCAATGCCAATCACTCTGGCAACAACTTCCTCCTAACAGCCAGCCTAGACCTCCCCTGGCACAACCTGATGCTCTGTCCCCTCCTTCTGTTGCTGGGTGCCTGGCAGAAGAGCCCAACTGGCTCCAGCCTCCCTTCGGGTAGCTGCAGAGAGCAATGAGGTCTGCCCTGAGCCTCCTCTTCTGCAGGCTGCACACCCCCAGCTCCCTCAGCCTCTCCTCACAGGGCTGTGCTCCAGGCCTCTCATCTGTTGTAAATTTTGCTGACTCTCCAGGGCTATTTTACTCATCTTTTACCATAATCTGACCCAACAGCCTCACACTCAAACAATCCTCTCTCCAAAGTTGACCAAAAGCCACTACCTATTGCAGACCATCCCAACCACACACCGCAGGAGGGTGAGGGGCAGGCAGGATTAGCAGTAACATTAGAGCTTGTTTCCCTTTTGTTTTCTGGTGGCTACCCCTGGGGCAGGGGAGGAACCCAAGGAACCCAGGATGCAGTCAGGGTGTTTCAGTAAGGAGAAGGGGACACCCTCTGTAGATCTACAGCCCAGCAAAGTCTTGGCCAGCTTGACTGCTACTGCCGGGGTTGCTGCCTTGTAACTGCAACACAACACTCAGCCCAGGCAGAGTTTTGGTGCCTACAGAGCAATAACGAAGGACACAAAGGAGCAAGGAAAAAGCAGATCCTCTACTGTTACAAAAGCTGCCTTTTATTTTGTGCCAAACTGCCACGTTTTCCTTAAAGTCAATGTCTCTAATACCTCCACAAACTGCTATAAATACAGGGCAGATGTCACTGGAGAAGGAGGAGAAGCACATTTGCCAACTATTTCATTTTCTCCCCATCCACTCCTTGTAAGTGAAAAAAAGCTAATACCTCAAAAGCTTATGAGCTGAATGTCTGTATCCCATCATGAATGCTGTTATTGATTCTGCTTGGTAGCAAAGTGAGTGAAGCAAAGCAAGTATTAGAATGTAAAGCAGGTGAAATAGCTTTTGACATCCACTTCACAGTTTATTTTGGGCTGTTTCAAGAGAATCTGGCTCCCCAATGACATTAGTGCTGGTTAGATGCATGGGCATTCCGACAGCAGGTGGAATTCTCTGATGCCAAATACCAGGTAATGAACATGGGAAGGAATAATTTGAGCTGCTTACACACCTTTATATGCTGGAAGTTAATTCTACCTAATTAGGACAAAGATGGGGAAGAAATTACTGGACAATATACTCATGATTAAAGAAAAGTAAGTAAAATGTTGAAACATATCAGAAATGAAGCTGAAAATAATTCAGCTAACTGCTTATGGGTTTGTATTGTGTCTCTTCCATGCAGTGTTGTTAATGTTAAGGACACTCATGCAGCCCAGCAGGCAGCTGTGTGCTGGGCTGCAGCCAGAGGAGTGTGGCCAGCAGGGCAAGAGAGGGGATTCTGCCCCTTCCTTCTGCTCTGCTGAGACCTCACCTCCAGTACTGTGTCCAGCTTTGGTGTCCCCATTGCAATAAGGACACAGAGCTGCTGGAGGGAGTCCAGAGGAGGCCACACAGGTGACCCAAGAGCTGCAGCACCTCTGCTACATTTCTCTCTAGAATTTTCCAAGCAAGGGAGCCCAAAGAAGATGTTGAAGGGAGGGCACACTGCAGAGATAGTGTGTAGTACAGAGGAGAAGATTTTGTGCATTTGGGAAACATCCAGTGACACCTTTGGTGCAACTCAAGCTGACAGATGTATCCATTTTAAGAAAGACTGGAAATTTCTTGAGCTACCTTCAGTCAGCAGTGTAGGAAAACAGTCTCTATGGAGATACTCTTGTTAGAGCACCCTCTGCTTCCCCTCCCTTTCTCCTTACTTTAAATAACAAGATTTAGGTTTCTTTGCATTTAATAAAAAGAGGGAAGGGAAGATTAATGAAATGAGGATAACTCAATGCAGATGTAGGAACCAAAGGGACTTTCTGGGTTATCAAGTCCAGTTCTCAGTTATTATCTTCGTAACATTACATAAAATATGTCCAAAACTGTTTGGTGAGGCTACTTCACATGGAATCGTTCCCACTTGTTTCTTATGTTTCCTTACTCTCCAGAGCAGACTGTGCATTAGGAGTGGGCCTCAGTTGCCACAAACTCTCCAGCTCTCAAGAGTGTTAAAAGGTCTGGGCCAGAGCTGCCAGGGATCAGTCCCTTAGCACAGGCAACTGAGTTGCCATGCTCAAAAGGGCTTTGTGGTGTTGTGTCAATCACTGGTGTAGGTGTAACTGATGCCTTCATAAATTGATTTAATTGTATTCTAACTACTATTTTTTTCCTCTTGTGAGGCTGTTCTGGGATGTTGCTTCTTTGGAGTCTAATTTTCATTACAAACACAGCTAGCTGATCTCCTTTTCTTCTCAATAACAAGGCCATACAACAGTAAACTGGATTACAGTCTGTGTTATCCAGCAAAAAACCCAACCCACCAAGACAACAAATTCAAGATGAAGTTGGTTTGCCTTGACTATTTGATTAAGGCTGCTGCCAACATCTCCTGTAAATCAGCACAGCAAGAGCTGATGGGAGGCTTTGTATCATTACACTCAAGCAGAGCACAATATTGAACCCTGTGGTTTGTGGACTCTAAAGACCTAATGAAGGATGATGAAGTTATGCTAACTATTTACTAAAGAAATCTATTTAGCAAATAATTGTTCATGCAATAATTGCAAAACTAGTTATAATTCTCTTTTATTTTAAACAGATTTGGACTCACAGTGGTGGAACTGGGTGACTGATTCTTAGCCTGAGTGTTCCTTGCTCATTTAAATATCCCAATTAACATCAGTGGGATGTTGATGTGATTAAATGCCACTCAGGGTGTAGAATCATAGAATCATAGAATGTCAGGGATTGGAAGGGACCCGAAAAGCTCATCTGGTCCAGCCCCCCTGCCAGAGCAGGATCACCCAGAGCAGACGACACAGGAATGCATCCAGATGGTTCTTGAATACCTTCAGAGAAGGAGACTCCACAACCTCCCTGGGCAGCCTGTTCCAGTGCTCTGTCCCTCACAAGGAAAAAATTCTTCCTCAGGTTCACATGGAACCTGTTATACCTCAACTTCTACCCATTGCCCCTTGTCCTGTCACTGAGCATCACTGAGCAGAGCCTGGCCCCAGCCTCCTGGCACTCACCCCTTACACATTTATAAACATTAATGAGCTCATCCCTTAGTCTCCTCCTCTCCAGCAACTTTAAACCACCCTTTTAAACTGCAAACTGACTGCAGCCATGTCAAACCTTTTAAAGCACAGGCCTCCTTGGGAGTTACTCCTTCTCAACACTTTGGAAGTATTACAAGGGCTTAATTTGGTCTAGTTGGAGACGCAGACCATAAAAGTTGTGAGTCACTTTATAATGTGTCTATGAAGGAACTTCACATTCTGGTGGGAACTCTGCCCACAGAACCTGCAGTACTGACCCTGTCCAAGCCTTTACCACTCTGACACAAAGCAGGATTCATTTGATGAAATGTACAGTTCTGAGCTGATCAGCCCAGGATCCTTACAGGCTGTCAAGATCTAGTCAATATCCTCAGTGCAGCCCTGGGTGCAATTCATCTCCTAGGTAAATATCTGCCTGAGATAGGTCAGATGAATCACCTCCCTAAAGCATCTGTTTCTCTCCTTTGTCTATTAAAAGAGATTTAGGTCTCTGGCTGTGATGTTAACATCTGCATTGTAGGTGCTGCTAGGCAGGTGAGACAACCCCAGACAACGCTTTCTGCATGAATTATCTCACCAGCCTGCCTTTCCTTTTTCTGTGGCTAAGAAAGCAGTGGAGCAGAGGCTCACAGAACTTGGGGCTCTGCAGCATGGAGAAGAGAAGGCTTCCAGGAGACCTTACAGTAGCCTTCCAAAATCTGAAGGGATTTTGGGGAGGCTGGGGAGAGACTATTGACAAGAGCTTGCAATGCCAGGACAAGGGGCAATGGGTTTGAGCTGGCAGAGGGGAGACTGAAACTGGATGTTAGGAGGAAGTTGTTTGCAGTGAGGGTGGTGAGACACTGGCACAGGTTGCCCAGGGAGGTTGTGCAGCACAGAAGCAAAGAATGTGATCAAAGATCACACTGGGTGATTCTGTGCTCCACAACTTCCCTGCAGGTGTTCAGGACCAGGTTGGATGAGTCCTTGTGTGACCTGTACTAGTGGGAGGTGTCCCTGCCTATGGCAGGGGGTTGGAACTAGATGATCCTTGAGGTCCCTTCCAACCTTCTATGATTCTATAAGTGCCCACCCACCTGCCAGAGAACTGTAGCTCTCTGCTTGCCTCAGGCCTGCTGTTTTTCTGGCTTCCCAACAGCAGCACCATTCTTCTGGCAGTGGACATCCCTCAGACACACAGGACACAATTCACACCTGGCCTTACTTTGGGTCAGTTTTGAGTATTGGTGTATTTCAGGGGCATGATGAACTGAGTGCACTTGATTGTAGATTTGATGAACTCCAGCAACTGAGTGATATGATAAAGCCAATCAAGAGTGGAGCCCATGAAAATCTTGCTTCTCAGGTGCTCTTGCCCTCGAGGGGAAAATGTGTGTCACACAGGAACCACGAGTCCACAACAACCTGAGTGGCCAGTGAATAACCTGATTTTCAGGGCTCCTGAGCACAGAATTCTTTGATTCTCTAAGGGAAAAATGCAGAAAACCAAATGAAGATGTTTTTTAAAGCCCATGAAAAGTCTTTCCAGAGACACTGAGGCGCCATAACCGTATATCTCTGCCTGACATGATTGCAAACCACAGGCAAGATTGTTTGCCCATTTTAATTACACAGTTCCCACGTGAGTTCTTTTACATAAAAAACTTAATTCTCCACTTCATCTACTCTGATACTCCTCACTAGATATCTCTTTTGAGAGATCTTTATATTAATATTTTTCAGAAACAAACTGTTTTCTTTCTATATTGCCTGGTGGTTAGCTAATCTCTGGGAAGCATAGAGACAGTTCTTCTGGGAAGCTGGGATGAGCAGAGGATAGTGGCTCTGCTGCCCAGGCTGAGAAAGCAGAGCAGATTTCAACTGGATGTTAGGAACAAGTTCTGCACCATGAGGGTGGTGGAACAGGTTGCTCAGGGAAGTAGTTGAGGCCCATCCCTGGAGATATTCAAGGTGAGGCTCAACAAGGCTCTGAGCAACCTGATCTAGTGGAGGATGTCTCTACTGAATGCAGGGGGGATTGGACTGGAGGAGCTTTGGAGGTCACTTCCAACCCAAATCATTCTATGATTCTACAATTTGTTCCACTTTTTAACATGCTTACATCTGATTCTTACTTTACTCTCAGTTTCCCTCAGATTTCTTTCCCATAAACATTTGGCTGTCATTCCAACTTCATTTAAAGCTCAACTGTTTTATCTGAAGGGGAAAAAAAAAAAAAGTGATAAATCCCTTAATTACTATAATGAAGATACATTGCTGCTCCTTGGGATTTGCATCAAGCATTTTGTCCAGCTTGTTTAAGGCTGTGGTGCTGCAATGACAATGTGGCCCTCCAGAGAAATGAGTGCAGAGATGAGCCTTACAGGTAAGAGAAGAAGCAGGATAGGTAATCATTCACACACAGAGGCTGGGGCATGGTGTCCTTCACAGAGAGAGCTTTCTCCTGGATCCACTCAGAGCATCGCCCTTGACAGCCTCTGGTAACAGTCAGACTGCCTGGGAGGTAACTGCTAAGTAAGAATCACAGGGAGAGGAACTCTTGCAATGGAAACATCTCTTTTCTTCCTGTCATTCCCAGTGCTGGCAAGGATGGGAACTATCTCATAGGGCTGTTAATTGTAATCCATGGGGTAAAAAAGGAAGGGAAAGGTTCTCGTGTTTGTATGAAGAAGAGAAGTCTATTTAGGGAACAGCTGAGTAATCAGGGTTGCCACGCTACAGCAGTTTGTTGACTAAAATAAGAGTATAAAGTGATTGTTATCAACCATCCTCGACCCAGCCTGCGAGCAAAAATCAGCTGCTAAGCCTAATAATCTGTGCTGGCATTGTCCAGAGAGAAAAGCAAAGCAGCAGCCACACTGCTGAGTCAGGGTTTGCCACTCGGTGGGATTTAGTTCCACCAAAGTTACAAATGTGCTGGGTGTGAGTGGTCTGGGGGCTCTGCTGCAGTGCCACAGCCAGCCCCAGGCTGCAGAGGAGCAGATTTGGCACCGCAGATGCCCCATGCCCTGCAGGCAATGACGAGCTGCCAAGTGTCTTGTAGGGCCACTCGTCTCACAGGTAGCTGTGGTGGTGGGCATGGGGAACAGCTTTGGCTCAGGCAGGAGAGCAGCTGGTGTTTCTGCTACCCTGCATGCAGGCCAGGGGGCTCTCTCAGCTGATGCAATGAAGTGCCTCTGAATGCACTCCCCTGGCAAACCTTTTAACTCTTTCCAAGGGCTTTCATAATTGGATGCACTCTGGTGGACTGTCACCTTCAAAGGGCTGCAATGACATCTCACTTTGCCTTTGAAACTGCAGCTACTGACATACTCATGCATGCAATACTCATTAAACACAGCCTGGGCCACCAGTTTTCTGCAGATAGTAAAGCTGCTGAGCCCAGGCATCAACAGGGAGCAAAACACTGAGGACAAAGCAAGCAGCAACACTGCTTGTGAGGTTTGGAGCTTAAGCCTTTTGCACACTGACAGTGAGTGCAACCTTTTCATCTTAGCTCGTTCTAGTGTCTTACTGAGCTGTATGCATCTACTGGCACCTTGAAACACAATAGTTTTGATCACATCTGGGAAATGGTCAAGTGAAATTCTTTGTCTTGGCCTGTCATAACAGGAGATGGGTGCTGCTGGGGAGAAGGAATCTCATCGTTTCCCACAGCACAAAGGACATTTGAGTACTACATCGCTCCAGGGAGCTCATCACCCCATTTACAAGTGGTCATCCTGTCTCCCTGACAAACAAGGCACCTGACTTCATCAGGGGGGGAAGGAGGGAAAGTATCCAATTCATGGGCAGATGAAAACATTCCAGGAAATCAGAATTTAGGAAATACTGGGATTTCCTCAAGAAAACCTACTGGGGAAAACAAACAAACAAACAAACAAACAAACATGGTAAAATTTCTCTAAACCCCAAACAAACAAAACAAACCCAACCAACCAACCAAAAAACCCCACCAAAAACCACATGCCAAAACTCAAACCCCTCAAACCAAACCAAACTATATCTGACCATATCAGCTCATGCTTCTGCAGTCTGTGGAGCAGAGGCAGTGCACAGTACTCCTGACACACACACTGAGTAGCAGCACCAGCTGCTTTGCTCTGGGGCTCCATTCCCTTTTGACTGCACTAACTGTTAACAGGGACAAGTTTTAATTGCATTTGCACACGCAGTTTGTGAGCTCTGATGGCTCATCACTGTGGACCAAAGCATACCCAGTGGGAACAGCAGAGAGGTTTACTCCAAAATCTCCCTCCTGATCCAAGCATAAGCGTCAGAGGGTTACACACAGTGAGGAAAGGTAACTGTGCTGCTGCCTTTCAGGCTTCACAAAAGCTGTTCATATCCACATGATATTCTCTAAGACCAAGTAGCTCTCAGGTCCAGTAATTGTGATGAGGCTTTTCAAAACCAATTTTGGTATTCCTGGCTGCAGAGCTTCTCTGAAGTGCAAGGTCTGAGGCTTTGCACACTAAGAGGCTAACAGGTAAGTGACATTGCACCCCGCAGGGTTGGCAAGGGAAGAGGCTCTCTCTCCTGCTCAGATTTCTCCCTCACTCCTGTATAAAGATGCCTGTTTACCTGCTGAGCAGTTTAAGGCAACAACAACTCTCCACCATGCTCCTCCGGGGATGGTACCTCTGGGTGTGGTATTTTAAGAGCTGGCAACCTTTATGGTTATCTGCCAAAGAACAACAGCCTGTCCTCTGAGCTGCCTCTCACACTGAGCTGCCTTGGAAGAGGCTTTTAGGTGATCCTGGGATCTTGTGTGGTGACACTGAACCTTTGCCCTGTTTCTCAGGTACCTGACACTTGGAGCAGCTTATCCAGCACAGAAACAAAACCTTCTCTGCCAGGAACGCCACACCTAGGGGGAGAAACCACCTTGGATTTCCCAGGTGATAAGCAGATGTGTGCATACACTGCCCGAATAAAAGCCTGACCTGTTGGCTGCTGCATTATTAGCACAGCAGGCTGTGGTCTGAGAATGAAGATAAAAGGTTTGGAGTCTTCCAGAGCTGGAATGGGCCCAGCTAGCCAGGAGGTAACTGGGTGATCAGCAGGTGAGGAGCAGCACCATGGCTCTCTACCTCCACACAGCTTTGTGGGGTTTTCCTTATACACCTTTCAACCACGGGGAGGGGAGAGAGAGAGCAGAGAGAAAATATGGCAGTGAGGGTAAGGAATAAAGGGAGGGAAAGCAGTGCTTTCTGATCTTTTTCCCTCTTGCTCAAAAGGCAGAGAGCATGCTGAAAACTACAAGGGAGTGGGGTTTTCAGCCTCTTAAATCTAACAGAACAGGAGGCAAATTGAGGTGTGCAGAGGTATGTTTTAACAAGATGAAAACTTTTCAAGCAGTAGAACAAGAAGAAATGGCCTCAGGTTGCACCAGAGGAGGTTTAGATTGGATATTAGGAAGAATTTCTTCACTGAAAGAGTTCTCTAGCATTGGAAGAGGCTGCTCAGGGAACTGGTTGAGTCACCATCCCTGGAGGTGTTGGAAAAAGTGTGGCACTTGGTGACATGACTGAGTGGTAGACTTGGCAGTGCTGGGTTAACGCTGGGACTCGACGACCTCGAAGGTCTTTTCCAACCTAAACAACTCAAAGATTCCAAGAAAATGATTAGTTTAGGGGTGTTATTTAAAAGTTAGACATGTCTGTAAAGAGAGGACATTTCTGCTACAGTGGATGCTGATTCTCAAATGGAGCAGTTTTTAATGAAGACATCGCAGCAGCCCTTTATGACACAGACAACTTTATCCTTTCCAAGTGGCAGACACAAGAAATGAGTCACTGAATGCTCTTAGAAGGAATTTCTAATTACAAGGCAGAATTTTGGGGTTGTGTCATCTTGCTTAGGGTTGGTCAAAATGCCTTGGTGAATATTTAGTGAAAAATACAAAGTCTTATTCTACCTAAAATATCCAAGCAGCAATGGTTTGGAAACTACTGAAATTGTAAAAGGAATTTCCAATAAATAATTTCCTGATTCTAAAGAGAAAGGCTTAAAGACCCAGAGGAGATTGAGGGAAACTTGTGTGAAGGAATTTAAAAGAAGCAGTGGAGTGAGAGAGCAAACTCAGAGCTGGGGAGAGGGAGTAAATAATTTTCCATTGCATAGGTCGTGCCAAAGAGCAAGGAAACAGCAAATCATTCACAACTGCCCAAGACTTTTAACATCTTTTAAATGTTTTTCATAATTATTGTTTGTAGCCAATTTTTGCCTCCTCTAACTATACAGGGTGCATAAGAGGAGGAAAACAGCTAAAGGAGTGAGTTTCTGCTGCACATTGCAACCTCTCTGACATTATAATGGAGTACTATGGTCTCCTAATTTGTATGAATCAGAGGCAGAAGAGACTTGGCCGTGGAGGAAAAGAGCAGGAGAGAAACTTTTGGCACGTTGGGTATCCTCTGAATCCACCCTCGTGGTCTGGATGACTTTTGAAACATCTCTCTGCAAACACTGGCAATGTTCCTTATGGCTGTGGTTTGGGCACAGTTTTCATCTCGTGCTTTTTATTCCTTTTTCATAGAAGAATCATGTCTGTGCCAGATCACAGAGGGGGAAACACCAGCCACACACATTTCTAGTCCTTTGACTGAGTGCTATGCATCTTTCTGTTGGAGATTAACTCTTATCTGTTAGCACATAAATTAAATGCTCTCTAAGTCTAAAGCAAGGAGCATTATCACAAAATGACCAAGCAGGCAGAACACTGCTCTCTGGGGGACCTCTGCACTCAAGTCACTGCACAGCTTGGTGTGACCTTCCCACAGCCAAGCTCAGGTTTGTGTATTTCAAAGGTGTATTTTCTGTAGAATGATGCAGATGTTTGCTACCCACTGCTCACTGTTAAAACCTGCATCCTCCTATGGTTTCTGGCATCACCATTTTCCAGTGTCCTGTATTCCTTAATGGTGCAACAAAAGCAAACAGCTAAGAAGGAAGAATCTGAAATTGGGAAATGGTGACCATTGCTTGTATCTGTTTAGAAAAGGACCTGTCTGCAGCCTTCCTGCTGATTCGTAGACACAGCTACCTGAGCTCAGTGGCTGGCTGAGCTGGCTGAGGCCATTCATGTTTTACTAATTTAACATGACTGATTAGCCACCATTAATTGTTCCATGTTAGTAATTCTTGTTTCATTGATTAGGTGGCTTGGTGGTACCCAATCATATAATGATACCTTTAGGAAAAGGCTGGAGGGGTGCAGGACTAATTAATATGAAATATTATCCAATGTGCAGTCCTCTGAGGCAGTGCTTTGTTGAAATACAGCTCTTGGGTGATGATTTTCACTTTTAACACGGACACCAGCTCGGGCATTTCACCTCCCTGGACACATTCAAGGCCAGGCTGGGTGAAGCCCTGGTCTGGTGGGAGGTGTCCCTGCCTATGGCAGGGGGGTTGGAACCAGGTGAGCTTCAAGGTCCCTTCCAACCCAAACCATTTTATGAACCTATGAATGTTTTGCTGTTATGGTGGCTTCTGCAGTATATGAAACAAAGCCTAAGTTTCAGGGTTACAGAACACTCTTGTGGAACCCTGAGATCTGAGCTGCTTGAGCCCTGGTGTTAACACAGAGCATACTGAAGCAGCAGCTCTGCCACTAATTAAAGGTATATTGATTTGTCTGGCCTAATTTAATCACAGTCTTTAAAATAAATCATAAGGTGTTTTGCAATTAGGCAATCCATACTAAGCAGCAAAAGGACTGCTGTCTTTGTAACCTTATTAGCTACAGCTCTGTGCAGAACAGCTCTTCAGAGAGATGAATTTATGACTTTTCATTTCTGCCTCGTTCAGTGCTTCAGTGGGATGTATTACCCTGCCAAAAGTCACTTCCAAAGTATACACCTGCTAGCTCAGCTCTACCCTTGTTCCCCTGGGAGTTTTCTAAACCCTGGGTTTATTTACACACTGCCCTTCGACTGCCCACAGCTACAGCATTGCTCTGGTAAGTAGCTACTAGAATGAGTGTCTGATTGGACATCTGTCTTAAATCCATAGTTCACACATAAGGATATGAATGTTTGGGTTTGCATGGGAGAGGCAATTTAAAAATAAACAAATCTGCCTTGTATACATCTCTACAGACCCTTCACCTTCAAAAGCTGTGTGCAGCTCTGGGCCCCTGGTCAAGGAGGACCTCAGGAAACTGCTTGAGAGAGCCCAGCCCAGAGCCCCCAAGCTGCTGCAGGCAGTGAACATCTCCTGTGGGGCCAGGCTGAGGCAGCTGGGGCTGAGAGCTGGCAGCAGAGCAACCTGAGGGCTGCCCTCAGTGCTGTGCTAAATGTGTGCAGGGCAGTGAGGGTAGGACACAGCCAGGCTCTGCCCAGGGGTGGCCAAGGGCAGCACAAGGGGCACTGGGGGCAAGCTGGACCAGAGGAGGTGACACAGGAACAGAAGGGGAAACTTTTTGCCTGTGAGGGTGGTAAAGCCCTGGAGCAGGCTGCCCAGAGAGGCTGTGGAGTCTCCTTCTCTGGAGACATCCCAAACCCACCTGGATGTGTTCCTGTGTGATCTGCCCTGGGTGGGGGTTGGACTGGATGATCTTACGAGGCCCCTTCCAACCCCTAACATCCTGTGCAAGTCAGAAAGTAAAACCAGTGCCATTGCTGGGCTTGAACACACAAAGCTACCTCTCTGGATTTTAAGTCTGATGAGCAAAATTGAAGACCCTGAGCCAGAAAACCATTTGCTGTCTCCCAGTGGTACTTTCCCCTGTCCTAAATGTCTGTGGATACTGGAAAACTGGACACAAAGGACCACCACCCAGGAATGATTTTCATGTGGGACATCTGTATGCACTAAACTGTGCCTAACTCAGAGGCATGAAGGTAATGACTTAATAAGAGCTGTTAATACAAATAAGGGGATTGAAAGCCAACTTAAGATTAATTCATTAAATTAGGATTTATGTTACAAAGTAAAAAATTAACTGGGATATTGAAAAAGAATACCTGGCATTAATAGGAGGAAGGGGATCATGTCCTCATTCAAATGTGTAAGTCTTCTTAAGGAAATACAGAAGAAAGATGAGAAGGCTGCAGTGAAGTTTTCAGTTACATGGGCTCAATCTATCTGAATGCAAACCTTGTCACTAAGGGGGGCCTCATTCTCACTGTGGTACTCCAACACTGGAGTAAAAATGGCCTGATTGTGGATGCACAATCAATTTGCCAGTGCAAAGTGTGAATTAGAAGGAGGATGAAAGTTTCAGTAGCGTCACTGAGGTGAGACTGTGGTGCTGCTCTACATCAGCAAGGGAAGCCTTAATACACTCAGCTGTGCCACTTAATTCCATTGTGCTTTAGTTCTGTAACTCAGATGCAGAAAGAGCAGCCTGAGGTCCTTGGCCAAAGGTGATTCCACCATTAGCACAGATGCTAAGGCTGACATCACCCTGACTCTTCACCTCTGAAGGGGTTGCATTTGGTAGAACAAGTCCTACCTTTAGCACAATTGTGGTGTGGGTTGTTTTGTTGAGTTAGTCACACACTGAAGGGTGTAACTCTCCCCTAGAATGGAGCACAGAACTGCCACCAGTGGTAGTGGGGATCGTGTGGAAGGTTCCCCTCTAGAAACTGTCCACAAAAATATACCTGGACAGGCTGAGGAGGTGGCTGAGGAGAATCCTGTGAGGTTCAACAAGGCAAAGTGCAAGGTCCTGCACATAGGTTGGGGCAATCCTGCCCCTCTGCTCTGCTCTGGGGAGACCTCACCTGCACTGCTGTGTCCATTTCTGGAGCCCTCAACACAGGAGGGACATGGAGCTGATGGAGCAGGTCCAGAGGAAGGCCATGGAAATGCTCAGGGTGTTGGATCACCTCTGCTGCAAGGACAAGCTGAAGAAACTGGGAGTGATCAGCCTGGAAAAGAGAAGGCTCTGGGGAGACCTAAAAGCATCCTTCCAGTACCTGAAAGGGGCTGCAAGAAGGCTGCAGAGGGACCGCATGCAAAGGCCTGCAGGGGCAGGGTGAGGGCAACGGCTTGAAAAGAGAGGAGATTTAGATTGGATGTTAGGAACAAGTTCTGCACCAGGAGGGTGCTGGAACACTGCAACAGGTTGCCCAGGAAGGCTGTTGAGATATTCAAGGCGAGGCTGGACAAGGCTCTGAGCACAATCTCCCTGCTGACTGCACAGGGGTCGGACTGGATGACCTTTGGAGGTCCCTTCCAACCCAAACCATGCTATGAAAACCCCTAAGGGAATAATATTTTCTACAACTGCATCATTACCCTACCAGAGACTAAAACATTAGCACATACAGTACTAAAGAAAGCATAACAGGCAAATTCCCATTTCAGGAGGCTGTGTTTTATTGTTACAGATGTTCTTGAGAGTAAGTCTGCTCAGCAGTTCTCTGGGTCATAAATGTTTAATTTTTAATCTATTTTTTATCAGTTTTGTGCAATGCAAGCTCCTCGTAAAGCAGGAGAATTTTTACAAGTGGCTTTTATGTCTTGGAAGTTTAAAGTAATAGTGGTTGTTGGAGATTTTTCTTGCAGAAAGAGTCCTGTCTCAAACAAAAGCAGTTTTAACCTGAGCAGCGGCTGCGCTTTCGACTGATGCTCTCAATTTGGCACTGAACAATTAGCAGATTTATTGTTTCTGTTGAAGGGGGTCTGGGAGCCTGGCTCCACAACAATGCCTATGTGGCCTTAAAAACCTCCTACCTGTTTCTGATCCAAGCCAGGATGCCACTGGCTTTCTTGGTCATCTGGGCACTGCTGGCTCATGTCCAGTCATAGAATCATAGAAACATAGAACCATAGAATCATAGAAAGGTTTGGGTTGGAAGGGACCTCAAAGCTCAGACAGTTCAAACTCCCTACCATAGGCAGGGACACCTCCCACTAGCACAGGTCACTCAAGGACTCATCCAACCTGGCCTTGAACACCTCCAGGGAGGGAGCAGCCACAACCTCCCTGGGCAACCTGTGCCAGTGTCTCACCACCCTCACTGCAAACAACTTCCTCCTAACATCCACTTTCAATCTCCCCTCTGACACTTCAAACCCATTGCCCCTTGTCCTGGCATTGCAAGACCTTGTCAACAGTCCCTCCCCAGCCTTCCTGTAGCCCCTTTCAGATACTGGAAGGTTACTCCAAGGTCTCCTGGAAGCCTTCTCTTCTCCAGGCTGCAGAGCCCCAACTCTCTCAGCCTGTCCTCATAGCAGAGCTGCTGCAGCCCTCTCAGCATCTTCGTGGCCTCCTCTGAACTCACTCCAACAGTTCAATGCCAACCAACACCCTCAGGTCCCTGTTCAACTCTGCAGCTTTCCAACCACACATCCCCAAACCTGTAGCTCCCCATGGGGTTGTTGTGACCCAAGTGGAGGACCTGGCACTTGGCCTTGATGGACCTCATACCATTAGTCTTGGCCCATGGCTCTCACCTGTGCAGATCCTGCTGTATATCTTCCCTACCCTGCAGCAGATGGGCATAGCCACACAGCACCAGCAGAAACTCAGTGCTGTGAGAACGTCCTCCTGTGAGGTCATGGAAAGAAGCTAAGGGTGCAGAGCACCCTGATGGATTACCTTGGTGAACAGGGACATCTGATGCACACTTCCCCTTTATGCTGCTGCTCACAGGTGGAGGATTGTTTGCACAGGTTGGATACTCTCCTGTGACAGCCGTGCAGGTTACTCTGCCAGGGTACTGCTGGAGTGCCTTTAGGTTGCATCATTTGTCTGCATTGGGAATCTCTGCTTAGCAGGCTGAGGGACTCCAAGCAGTAGTTGCTTCAGGAGGTATCTCTCTTCTGTGGCTCAAACAGCTGTCCCCTCCTGTCTGCATGGCCATGTGGCTAAGAGGAGCTGGTAGGAGCAAGCTGGCTGGTTTGGTGAAGGGCTGGAAATGCAGTAACATGATGACGGAGGGCAGAAACTCCTGGTGATTTATTCATATTTGCACTTTATCTTCTGCCATCTGCTCTAGACCAAAAATATGCTCATCCACACAGGGATGTGTGCTCCCATCACTCAGCCTACCAGACAGGAAATTATTGTCTTCAGCTATACAGAGTTAGATATTCCTCTGGCCACTCTCTGACCCAGCACAGCTCTCTTTATGATGTGGGGCTTTAAAGAAAAACCCGAAAGCCACAAACCTCCATTTTCAATCTATGGACAGAGATAATCTACTGTATTTTGTACAAGGCAATTAGCCTCTAGGCACTGGTGCAACACAAATAATACCCTACAATTAAGTAATTAGTCTTTGTTGATTCAAATGGCATTTAGACAGGAAGGGCACAAGTATTTACTTATTTCTCAAAGGTGCTGTAGAAAACATTAGCCACGATGTATTTCAGAAGTGCCTGAGCACCTATTTCACTTTGCTTTCTATGGGATTTAGACATTGGCTAATTCTGGATCCAAATTTGACATTTCCCTGTGTCTTTATATATCCAAATAGCTTCACTTGTCAAAGCCTCCATCCCTTACACGTCAGCGTCTCTATCCCACCACCTTTTGGAGCGCCTTTGGCACTTGGGAAATTGGTGTGCTCTAAAGCTGCAGCTCCATATCTAGAAACATGATTAGCAGTGAAACTGGCTGCAGCTCCATATCTAGAAACATGATTAGCAGTGAAACTGGCTGCAGCTCCATATCTAGAAACATGATTAGCAGTGAAACTGCCCTTTGGGTTCATCTTTTTGCAGTGAAGGCTGAAGATGATTGAGCTGGGTCAGAGCACAGCTGAGCTGAGAGATCACGCAACTGGGAACGGAGGGTTGTGGTACAGCCCCAGCAGCATCATGCATAGCCTGAGGCTCCCCATACCTGGGCATGGAGGGGGACAGGGCCATGTCCAACATGCCCAGTTAAACTAAATGTGGAGAGCCATAGCCCTGTACTTGTTTGCAGGCAGGCAGGTGAGGCTTCCTGCAGCAAACACCCATGCCAGGTAAGGAAAGGGCAGGAGGATTAGGCAGTTGTGCCCAGTGGCACCTCTGCAGCTTTCAAATTTGTATCTATGAGATAATCCATGCTGTGGTTTCCACCTTTTGAAGCACAGAGTGAGGAAAACTGCACTCTGCTCCCCCATGAAATGGATTCCAGCCTCAGTGCCCCACCTATTGCTTTCAATCAAATATATTGTTGGAAACTGAGCTGTAATAACATTTTAATATTCTCCAGTTATTAAAGTTAAACAGAGAGGAATAATCCTCCTTGGTAATCCAAAGCATTAAAAAACGAGAACCCAGTATCAGAAGATTGGCATAAAAATTAAAAGATTTATATGTAATAAGTTTTGGACTTCTTTGCACTCTGATTCTTCCTTGTGCTACTGCACTGCTTCCAGATTACTTCAAGTGTCATTAAGCTCTGAAACTCCTGGAAAAATAAAAGACAGGAAAGAGGGGAAGGAGGGGGGAAAGAATGAAAGAAAAAGGAGGAAGGAAGGAATTAAGAAGGAAGGAAGGAAGGAAGGGTGAGAGGAAAGAAGGGAGAGAGGAAGGAAAAGAGGAAGGAAGGGAGAGAGGAAGGGAGAGAGGAAGGAAGGGAGGAAGGAAGGGAGGAAGG